>CAUYON010017442.1:0-50774 GCA_963573935.1 Arctocebus calabarensis
TAAGTTTTAAATCAGTGAGCAAGGGCGCCTGTAGTCCCAGCTACTAGGGAGGCTGAGGCAAGAGAATCGCTTAAGCCCAAGAGCTGGAGGTTGCTGTGAGCAGTGTGACGCCACGGCACTCTACCCAGGGCGATAAAGTGAGACTCTGTCCCTACAAAAAAAAAAAGTCAAACAGGTTACCGAATTTAGTTCTCAATGATCTTTGATTTCAACTTCAAACCTGGATTGTATTTTTTACTTCAAGAATAACTTAATCCCCAGTGATAACCACAATATTAGAAATATGAGCAGATGGACAACCTAACATGTTCAAACACAAAAAGCAAAGACAGCTGCAGATGCAGAAGGATCAGAGTCGAAGGCCACTTCTGAAAGGTCAGGAAACAGGCAGAGAAACGCTCTCTGGGCAAAGGAGCTGGGAGTGTACATACTAGAAAAGAAAAAGGAGAACAACCCTGGCACCTGACCTAGAAGCTCCAGAGGAGCCTGAGCAGACTCGGGGAATCCCTGGGAAAACAGCATCCAAACACGTTGACTGAACACGAATGAAGCCAGAAATTTCAGACGGGTTTTTCAGATCGGCTCAGAATTTTAACCAAGGTAGAGTAGCAAACATCAAGGCAGGATGTGCAGAACCAAAATTCGATGCCAGGGAAAAGGCGGCCCACACAGGATTACAGAGCGTAGAGTGAGACCGAGATTCCTGGGCTGAACCCCTGGAGGGACGTGAGATGGTTCTGACTGCTTGAATCGGAAGAGAGGAGGAAGTTGGAGGAGTTTGAGGGAACAGATCCAAAGGACCCCCTTCCTCCCCGTCTCCTCCTTATCCTCGCGCACACGCGACAAACACACACACTCCTCTCGCCCCTAAAATTACTCGACCTCCGCGTTGCGTGTGCTACGAAAACGCAGGCGAAAGCCAAGTTAGTTTTTCCCTCTGTCCCGGACAAAACCCCTGATCCCTGGAAAAGCCCGGGGCTTTAGCGGCGACCCGAGTCGGAGGCGTGGTTCTGGGCTGCTCGCCGCGCTCGGCCTCCCCGGCCGCGGTCCTTGGGAACCTGCGCGCCCAGGTGCCCGCCAGGGCGCGGTCTCGGAGGGAAGACCGGTCCCCTCCCAGTCCCACGCGCCGACTGCGCAGCTGGCCTTCTCTCTCTCCCTCCCTGCACTCCACGCTCTAAAAGCCAACGAAAAGTTCAGAAGTCGACGAGGCACGGAAACGGTCCTCCGAGAGCCGCCGCCAGTGGTTCGCCAGCAGCCCCTCGAGAAGCCCCGGGCTGGCCGGACAAAGGCGCTCGGGGCGGCGCGCGAGGAGGAGCCGGGGTGGCAGAGGAAGCGCTGTCCCGGCTGGGAAGCAGCTGGGGACCTCATCCCGGGCCATTTCCTGAACGGAACCGGGCCCGGGAGGGGGGAGCAGAAGAGGAGCGGGAGGGGGTGGGCGCGGGCGCGGTACCCACCGGTTCCTCCCACGTCGGGCTGCGGGCGCCGGGCGCGAGGCGCACGTGCTGCGGATCCATCGCTCCGGCCCGCGCCCGCCGGCAGCCCGGGCGTCAGAACCCGAGTCCCCGCCGCCGGGGCCGCTGGATGCGCGTCCCTCGCCGCGGTCCCTCTTGGCTGCTGCTGCCCGCCCACCCGCCGTCTCCGGCTTCCTCCGCGCCGCGCTCTCCTGCCCCCGTGCCGGTGCCTTCTTCCTCCGCCGCCTCCTCCTGCTCCTCGATCCCGCTCCCTTACGCGGCTCCAAGCGGTCCGCTCACCGCAGCCGCTGCCACCTCCCACGGCAGCAGAACCCGCCCCTCGCTCCTTCCTCCGCCCCCAGCTCCCTCCCCTTTTCCTCCCCGCTGCCCGCCCCTCCCCCTCCTTTCCCCTCCTCCTCCTCCCGGCGGGCGGCCCGGGGCGCACGTGATCCCCCTGTCAGGCCTTATAAGGCGCGGAACCGAAAGCGGCCGCCGGGTGGTCACAGGCATCGGGCGACCGAGCGGAGGGGACCAGCCGCTTCTTTGAGCTCAGGGAGCAGAGGGGAAAACTCGCGCTGGGCCGGCTCCCGCGCTGGCAACGGGAGCTGCAGTGGCCGGGAGTCCCGGGAGGCACCTCCCGGCGCCCCTGTCTTTCGCTTACTGTCTCCCTGCTCCTACAGCCGGCGCCCGTCTCCAAACGCTGGCTACCCGCGCTGCAGGCGCCTCCCCCACTCTGGATGCTGAGGCTCAGACGGGGCCACTCTTGACCGTAACCGGGTTGAGCAGAACGAGGGAGATGACCACTCTCCAGCCGCCCTCGGGAGACAGCTGTGCCGGGGATAGCTTATTGTCTGTGACATTAAAAAGAATGCACATGGGTTATCGTCAGCAGGAGAGGTTAAACTTGAGGGGGTGCTTCTTTAATTCACTTTTTAGATTAACAGTTTCATGGGGTTTGGGGAACTGCTAAGGAGTCGATCCGCCTTCCAATTTGAGCGCTATACTCAAGTTAGGGGGCATGAGCTGGCTCACAGGAGCGCTCGATGAAAGGCAAGGCACTTCCCCCCGCCCCTTGAAAAATCGTTACAAGTAGAGTTTCGGATCATCTCATTGGCATTAAGACGGTTTCCAGCCATTTCCAATCTAAGAATGACTGACTCTACACAGGTTATTCCCCCTCCAGGCGCCTATCAACATCTTCTCACAGCCCTTAAACATTTCATATGCATTCACAAATTTTAAAAGCAAATCGAAAGAGCAAAGACTTTGCAGTCTGCCCCCAAACCAGTCATTTTTAGGATCCTGCAAATCCACTTCAGTACCTGCTATTCCACCGAGCTACACTATCAAAAGTAACCTATATGCCTTGTAAGTTCCCTAAACCATTGGATACTTTACAATTGTCCTTGACCTATATGCAGTGTTCATCATTGACTAGATTTTTATTCTTGGAACTGTCCTTTCCATTAGCTCCTGCGACACCATGCTCCTAACCTTTTGGTGTTTTCTAACCTTTTGTTACCCGGCTGCCCCTTACAATGTTGAGTTGTCTAAATAACCCGCCCTTGCTGTTTCTAATGTTGTCTGGGCACAAGGAGTGGTCTATCCAGGCCCTCCGTGACTTAAACCGACAACCACGTGCTGATAACCCATAAATTTCCATCCCTGACCCAGTCTCCAGTTCTATAAAGCCAACTTCTTACCAGAAATCTCTACCCACACGTCCCAGCGGCCTTAAATTCAAGTAGACTAAAACAAGTCAACGTTTCTGCCGCCTGGCTTGGCTTTTCTCCTCAGTCTCATTCTCAGCAAATGTCGCCACAATCCACTCAGTTCCTCAGATGAGAAACCTGAAAATTATCCCAGGCTCCTCCTCCCTCCCATTGCCTACCATCCATGTACCCATGGTTCTTGTCTATATCTCCTTCCCTCCATTTAACTGCTCTTGCGTGGTTTTAGGTCCCTTGCAAGCCCCAATATCCCATTACTTTCCTTGTTAATCTTGTTGCCTCTAAGCTGGTTGCCCCTAACCTCTGCCCTTGCCATTTCTCATGTGACCAAAGAAAGCCTTCCAAAATAAAAAATTGAGCAAATCGTTCCATGGATAAGTCCTGACAACAGCTCCCATTGCTTGCAAGGTAAAGTCCCAATATCTTAGGCAATACCTATTTCTCTGACTTCATTAAGTACCCTCAGTTACTTGGACACAGTTCCCTATCAGGCCACTAATTTTTATGCTGTGCCCTCACATGGAATGTCTTCCCTATTACTCAGCTTGTCCAAACAGCTACTTATCTTTCAAGAGTCACTTTCCTTTAAGGGATTGGTGCCCTTAAAAAAGGAGCCCAAACAAAGAGACCTCTCACCCCTTCTAACCCATGTAAGGTTAGAATGAGCAGATAGCTAACTATGAAAGAGTAGGCCCTCACTAGACACCAAATCTGCCAGAGTCTTGGTCTTGGACTTCCCACCCCCTAGAATGGTAGGACCATTCTGACCCTGCTGCAGATTAGACCTGGCCACTCTCTGAACCCTAAATGCCCCAATAATAATGCCTTAGACTCAGGCATTATTAAACTCAGTTTTTATGTATACTCTCCCTCATCATGAGTATTATGACTGACTCATCTCCATCTTCTTAATTCCTGATCTATATTGTAGGTGCTCAATAAATTTTGAATGCATCAGTTATGTGATACAGTTTTGAATTTTATTTCTACAGCTAAAAAAACCAATTTCCCATACATTATCTCATTTCATTTTCACAACTCTGCAAAAAATACCATCACCTTTTTAGAGATGGAAACTTGAAGCTAGAAAAAACAAAGGAATTTGTCCAAGGTTTATAAATAACAAAGCTAGGACTTAACCCAGTTTCCCTAGTTAAGTTTGTTACGTTGCCTATTTCTACAGCCTAATGGTTTATGTCTCCACAAACTTTACATGCTGAAATAATCATCCCCAAGTGATGGCATTTGGAACTGAGGATTTGGGCAGAGCCCTCATAAATGGAATTAGTGCCCTTAAAAAAGACACCCAAACAAAGAGACCTCTCACCCCTTCTAACCCATGTAAGGTTAGAATGAGCAGGTGGCTAACTATGAAAGAGTAGGCCCTCACTAGACACCAAATCTGCCAGAGTCTTGGTCTTGGACTTCCCACCCCCTAGAATGGTAAGAAATATCTGTTGTTTATAAGCAACCCAGTTTATGGTGTTTTAGTATAGCAACCCAAAAAGACTGAGACACCTATCTATTTTTTTCACCCTAAATTCTATTTTATGCAACAATAGCTTTCTTTTTTTTTTTTTAGAGACAGAGTCTCACTTTGTTGCCCTATATGGTATCACAGCTCACAGCAACCTCCAGCTCTTGGGCTTAGGCGATTCTCTTGCCTCAGCCTCCAGAGTAGCTGGGACTACAGGCACCAGACACAATGCCCGGCTATTTTTTTGTTGCAGTTTGGCTGGGGCCAGGTTCAAACCCGCCACCCTTCGTATATGAGGCCAGTGCCCTATCCACTGAGCCCCAGGCACTGCTCAATAGCTTTCTTTTTGTTAGTGTTTGCTAAGTATATCACTCCATCTTTTTATTTTCAACCATTCTAAGTCATTATGTTTTAAGTGTGTTACAAATAACTCCTGAATTTTTATATTTTGGACCTGTTCTGAGAGCCTGCCGTTAGTAATCTATTTTTTTTTATTGGTTTTTTTTTTGGTGTTTTTTTTTTTTTTTTGAGACAGAGTCTCACTATGTCACCCTCAGTAGAGTGCTGTGGTGTCACAGCTCACAGCAACCTCAAACTCTTGGGCTTAAGCAATTCTCTTCCCTCAGTCTCCCAAGTAGCTGGGACTACGGGTGCCTGCCACAACACCAGGCTATTTTTTTGTTGTAGTTTTTAGCTGGCCTGAGCCAGGTTCAAACCTGCCACCCTCGGTGTATGTGGCTGGCACCGTAACCACTGTGCTATGGGTGCTGAGCGTAGTAGTCTATTTTAATGTTTACATTTATCATGCATATCAATTAGGAAGAAGGGTTTCTACAAGAAAGAGATCCTTCTCCCTGCCTCATCACACACACAATGTTTATGTCCCCTTAGTGGAACAGTGCCAAGAAGACTGGACCAGATTATTGGGTGTGGCTCCTTTGCTCCATCCACATGCTATTCCATCTCCTAGAGCATTGCCCTAATCTACACCGTAGAAGCTGGTTAGGAAGTTCCAGACCAAGGAAAGAAGAGAGCATGAAGGAGCACAGCCCAGCTTCTTAAGGCCTAGATACTGAAGTAACACACTTCTCATCTGCTTACACACCATTAGCCAGAACTTAGTTTAACATGACCACAGCAAGCATCAAAGGAGCCGGAAAATGAGTCCACTTTTCCAACCACAAGTCCCTTGTTATGGAAGATATAACAGATTTTGGTGAAAACTAGAACTCTCTGATACACTATGATCACTGTCTTTGGATTTATTATCACAATTTCATTCTATGTTTATTCAACTGCCTTCTTCTTGGCTTTGTTCTCCTTTCTTCTACTCTATTGACTGAATTTTCTTTAGTTTACTCCCTTTTCTAAATACTTTTTACCGATTTAAAATTAATACTTTCTGTTTCAATTCTTAATGATTATCCTTAAAATATTAACTTTTTTTTTTTTTTTTTGAGACAGAGCCTCAAGCTATTGCCCTGGGTAGAGTGCCATGGCACAGCTCACAGCAACCTCCAACTCCTGGGCTTAAGAGATTCTCTTGCCTCAGCCTCCCAAGTAGCTGGGACTACAGGCACCCGCCACAAAGCCCGGCTATTTTTTGGTTGTAGTTGTCATTGTTTGGCAGGCCCGGGCCAGATTCGAGCCTGCCAGTTCTGGTGTATGTGGCTGGCACCTTAGCTGCTTGAGCTACAGAAGCCAAGCCTTAACATTTATTCTTAACATTCAAGGTTAGTCAATATCTCCACACTCCTTCTCTTTCAAGATAATCTTAAGCAAACAAAAGCAACCTTAACTTTCAAGTTCCTTTGCCATAAACTATGTGTAGCTATCTTATATTTTTAAATTCTCCCTTATTTTTAAATTTTCTACTACTTTAGTCATTATTGGTACTATTTTTATAATGATTATTTAATTAAATTTACCAAAATCGGCTCAGTGCCTGTGGCTCAAGCGGCTAAGGCGCCAGCCACGTACACCTGAGCTGGCTGGTTCGAATCCAGCCAAGGCCCACCAAACAATGACGGCTGCAATCAAAAAATAGCTGGGCGTTGTAGCAGGCGCCTATAGTCCCAGCTACTTGGGAGGTGGAGGCAGGAGACTCACTTGAGCCCAGGAATTGGAGGTTGCTATGAGCTGTGATGCCATGGCACTCTATCCAGGGTGACAACTTGAGGGTCTGTCTCAAAATAAATAAATAAATAAATAAATAAACTTACCAAAATATTTTACTAATGTTTTTTTTCTTACTCTTTACTTTTTGTATACCATTCTTTCCTTTGGGACTCAGTTTCTGTTTTGGTGAAGTACATCCCTTAGGAATTCTTTAACCAAAGATTTGTGAGTAAAATTTTCTATGTCTTTGTATATTACTCACATTCTATTTTCTCTGACATTCTTGAATCACGATTTTATTAGCTACTTGTCTTGGGTTCTCAGATCTGTCATTTAATTCCTTAATTCTTTGCAATTATATTCAGTCTACTTTTTAATATACCCATTGAAATTTTATTTATTTATATTTCAAGAATGTTTATTTCATTCTTTTTCAAATTTACCCATTCCTTTTTTATAACATCTTACTTTGGCTCAGAATCTATGTTTTTCCTTATCCCTTTAAACATTTTTAAACACATTTATTTAGAAATGTCTTTCAAATTGCTCTCTTATCCATAGTTGCTAGTGTGTAAATTCTCTCATTTCCTGCATTTGCTGAGTCACATTTGTGGCTTCTTTCTTTGTATGCTTGATAATATTTTACTCTGAATATCTCTTCAGTTGGACTTGTTTTCCATTCAAGTAATTCATGCCCTGTGGAGCCGTTTATCTGGAGAGGCCTTACTTTTTACTCTGCCAGAGACCTATAGATTTCTTTAGCTCACTGATATATGTCTGGCAGTTGATGCTTAAAGACTTAAACAGCTGGGAGCTGGGATAGCCCTCCTTAAGGTCCTTTTCCATCTATGAGATATTCCTCTCTGCTACTCTTCCTAGCACAGTGGCCTCAGGGTAGCTGACCTGATGTTTTACTTATAAGATTTCATTCTATGTTTATTCAACTGCCTTCTTCTTGTTTTTCAGTGCAATCCTGAAAACCCAGGGTGAGTCCAGAGAGCGCAAGGTGAAAGCAGTATCTTTTGTATAAAT
Organism: Arctocebus calabarensis; assembly: GCA_963573935.1. NCBI lineage: Eukaryota > Metazoa > Chordata > Mammalia > Primates > Lorisidae > Arctocebus > Arctocebus calabarensis. Next base: position 7,809 of record CAUYON010017442.1, read on the forward strand.
TCACCTCAGAAGTCACATACCATCACTTCTACCAAATGAATTATTTGAAACTGTCACAAAACTCTGCCTAGACTAAAGGCTGCAAAACACAGACCCCCACATACGTGGGGGAGAAGTGTCAGAAACATTGTAAGAAGGACATGTAGAATGAAAAAATGTACATGTGCAGTCATTTTTGGACCAATCTACCACATTGGTATATCTCGGTCAGTTTTGATATTCATGCTTCTGGGCAGCCAGAGGTGCCTTCTCAGCCTAGATTTTATATAAGAATGGAAGGATGTTCTTTCCTTCTTGGCATAGCACCTGGAGGATACAGATTATCATCAGTGGGGAATGTAGCCCACTAAAATACAGACAAAGAGTTCTCATACTGGAGAAGTAAAGAGCTGCAGCACTTCCCAGTCAGATCTTTAACGAGTCTCACAAGGAAATAATCTGGTAAAGATTTTCTACTTGGCTCAGCTCCTGTAGCGCAGTGGCTAGGGCTCCAGCCACGTATACCAGGGCTGGCGGGTTAGAGCCCAGCCCAGGCCTGCCAAACAACGACAACTACAACCAAAAAATAGCTGGGCATTGTGGCGGGCACCTGTAGTCCCAGCTACTTGGGAGGCTGAGGCAAGAGTGCTGCGTAAGCCCAAGAGTTTGAGGTTGCTGTAAGCGATGATGCCAGGACACTCTACCACGGGCAACAAAACGAAACTCTGAATAAAAAAAAAAAAAAAGGACTTTCTACTTGAGGATTGCACTGAAAAAAAAAAAAAGATTTTCTACTTGAGGATTGCACTTGAAACAAGTTCATAAACAGACTACTTCTTAGTAATAATGCACCCGAAGCAAGGAATGGAAATTTCAGCCCCCATAACACTTTATAAAAGTAATACAGAGCACACAAAAAGAGGATCTGTAAGAAACCAAAACGATTCTTTAGTTACATTGACTGGACTATCCCTGGTCTTAGGAGAATGACCTTCATGGTTCTTTATGTAACAGTGTACAATGATAGTCTCTATTTCTTAAAGATCACAGCTCAGGTGTGCAAATTATACAAATGATCTTACCTTAGTCTCCTTCCCTCATCTCACATGCTATCAAGAGGAAAACGAACCTTAAAAAATTATTTAAAATATGCTGACCCATGAATATGGATCGGTAAGGATGCTAAAAAGATGGTAGTGAAAAGACACATTTAAAACACTGGGTTCTCCTGAGTGAAGGACTCAAATACAATTTGAACTTCTTGGACTTTACCTAACAAACATAAACAATGTAACCTAATGGTATGTATCCTTATATAAATCCGAGAAAAAAAAAAGTGTGTAAAAACAGTAAATGTTAGGCCAATGTAAATTAAGAAATGTGGTGGAGTATACGCCAAAGGGGATAGTGATTATTGACAGGCAGTAGGATTCCATAATCCTAAGTGTTTGTCCTTTCTCATTTTTGTTTGGTGTGTGGTAGGATTATAGATGTGCTTCCCCCCCTCCACAATATACATTTGTTGCTTGTGAGAGAAGAAAATTATTAATAATTGCTCCTAATTACATTAACAAATAGAAAAAAACTATAAAATATAAATGCTTAAATGCAGGAAAAAAAAAGGTATTATTTGGCCTGGGAAGGAGGTAGCAATGGGCAAAAGGGAAAGGACAAAATAAGAGGGTCATAAGCATTCTGTCCTCTGGGCCAGACAAGGGGAAAGAATTGTGTCTAGAGTTAAGGCAAAATGTAGCAGGTTTAGTTGTGATTCAAGCAATGGTAAAATGTGGGGGGTCCACCTAGCTAGCAGAGCAAAGGATGGGGACTGTAGCTTTTATGGTCCCCAAGAACATTCACCAGCCACTTTAGGTCTCAGGACCAAGTTCTACATCATAAGGACAGGGCTGTCAACAACTGAATGGAAGAAATGGAGCCAAAGCAACATGCTGAGTTCTGGGGCAATGGACAGAACTCCAATGCAGGCTGCTCAGCACCAAGATGGGTACTGAGATGGGTCCCAAGATGGAGAAAGGAATCAGTAGTCAAGCAGGCTAGAAAGCGAGCAGGGTGAGGGGGAGGCAGTGGTCAATGCTGGCTTTCAAGAGGGGACAAAGGCAGGGAACTTAACCACCCCAGGTTAAGGGACTAACGTTTATGCAGTGGCTTTATCTAAGAGAATAGATAAATACTGGTCCTTTGACCCATATTTTTCTCTTGGAAAACTATGCCAGGAAGAAATAAAAGCAAGAAGAGTGAGATTCGGAACTTTGTCATTGAGGTATAGTAGCCATTTAGTGAAAAAAGAGGTGGGATTTGCTGTTTAAGAGAACTGTGCTCAAACTCCTGCTCTTCTTTATTAACCTTAAGACCTTGAGAAAGTTATTTCATTCCAAAATGAGCACTGTAATACTAGTTTCTTGCTAACCTTGGAGAACTAGATGAAATATTGTGCTAAAAATGTCTGGCATACCATAGATGCTCTTTACAAAAATAAAAGCTCTGGCTTAAAAAGAAATGGGAGGTCTATTACTTTTATGTCATGCAAATTATTTGGGGACCAGTATTTTTCATTATTAATACAGTAAGTCATATACATTTTTTTTTTTTTTTTGAGACAGAGCCTTAAGCAGTCAACCCTGGATAGACACCCTGTGGCATTACAGCTCACAGCAACCTCCAATTCCTGGGCTCAAGCAAGTCTCCTGCCTCCGCCTTCCAAATAGCTGGGACTACAGGTGCCCTCCACAACGCCTGGCCATTTTGGGGTTGCAGCCGTCATTGTTGTTTGGCGGGCCCGGACTGGATTTGAACTCGCCAACTCAGGTGTATGTGGCTGGCGCCTTAGCTCGTTGAGCCACAGGCACCAAGCCCGTATACTTTTTTTAAGCTAGAAGCTACTGGAAATAGAAACCATAAATTTTGCACACAACGTTTTAAATGAGTGACACGTTAGGGTTAATCATCAGAACAGCCATATGAGGTTATTATTATTCCCATTTCACAGATGAATAGACTAAGGTTCAGGGATTAAGTAATTTGTCCAAAGTCACAGCACCTGTAGAAGTAGAGATGGGAGGTGGAGTTCTCAGCACACAGAGGTCCCATCAGAGAGGTAGAAGAAGAATCAGGAAACTGAGGTGCAACAGGAGAGATGAGAAAGAGAATGGAGCACCCTTGGGGAACGTAGGCAGTGAAATTTGGGTGGGGGGAGGTTATTGTTTTCTAACATTGGGGAGCACATGTGTGCTTAGGGAAGTGGGAAGAAGCTAGTGGAGGGAAAACAGACTGAAATGCCAAAGAGGGAAGGCTGGTTGATGGGGAATGTTCTGTGTGCAGGTTGAGGAATAAGGCTTAAAGATGTCTGTTTCTTCTAGCCGAGAAGGAAGGAGGGAAGGAAGAGAAACACACCGTTAACTGTTTTTATGACCTGGACTGGAATCCAGGGCTAAAGTGTGTTTTCTTTCTTGTTGCCCTGGGATACAGCAGCTGTCCTCCGTACAAAGGTCCTTATCAGGCTGGGTCCTGTCTGTCCCACATTTTCATAGCCTCCTGCGCAAGACTCCCCCTTTCCTAGACTCTCTACTTGGTTAGCTTTCCCTTGGCTCTGCTCCCTGTGCCACCATCTCCCCCTCGTCTGGGGCCTGGCCATTCTTCCTCAAGTGCCCTTCCTTTCCTCTACCTCTCTGCCTTTTTAGCGCAAAGAGGAACCTGAAAGGTAGCAAGCAGGTGATGAGCCAGGACTTCAGGAGCTTGGCCAGACCTACCTGGTGTTGTCCAATGCCTCTGCCATAAATGTGTTCCCCAGCTATACCTGAGCCCAGAACAAACCCATGCTGTCCTGTCCACCCCGTCCTGCTTCTCCCCTGTGCAATGCCCACCCCATGGACATTCACATGAAGAGTGCACCCAGTAAGGCTGGCCGAGGGTTGGGAAGACACCAGGGTGGGGAGGAGCGGTGCTGTCCTATTTCATCTTCATGGAGGAGAGGGTGGCCCATGGGAAATCAGGGAGGATGTTGTTATGGTGCAACTGACTTGGACGCGAAAACCATTTATTAATAGTTTTACCTCTGCTTTTTGTGTCACCAAGAAAGCACCTCACATCTTAAGTTTTATTTCTCTACCAATAAAAAGTTACTGAACACCAAGTTTGTGTAAATCATTAACTTTGACTTGTCCAGAAATCATGTTAAACAGTTTTCATAAGCTAAGTTTCTCTCATCACAAGGTGTGGAACTTTTAGAACCTTACATACTGTCAAACTGAAGTTAAAGTTTAATTTACTTCATGTTTTATTTAATGTTCAAAAAGTTCATTTAATACTTTATGATTATAACTTTTAAAAAATGTGTTAAGTAGAAATGTTTTTACATTTATTATTTAAAGGATCATAGTTATTCAATTTATTCATTCAATAAATATGTATAGAATAAATACTATGACTGAGACTTGGTACCAGTGTGACATCTATACCAGGCACCCTTTATAATAGTGTGTTATAAGTGCTGTGATGGAGGGGGTACCAGGGCAGGGAGGAGGGATGGCTGATCCAATCTGGCATAGTTAGGAAGGCTTCCTGGAAGAAGTGATGTCTAAAGTGAAACCTAACTCTCATTCATTAACCTGACCTAGAAGGATAGGGAGAGAAATAGCGGAAGAAATGTACTGGGGGAAAGGGAGAGGGGGAAGAATTAATTCTTTATAAAGGCCAAGAGGCAAAAAGAGAACTGTGCTGGTTCTGTCAAGTTTCAAAAAGAATTGGGATGTGATTGTTAACTAAAGTAGGAGGTAGTGAATAAGAGATGGGACTGAAGAAATGAATAGAGAATGGATTATAGAGAAGGGCTTACTACAGCAGCAAAGACTTCCTGTGTTCCTGACTTCCTGTGTTCACACCTTTAACATAATGATAATAGTAGGCAGTGAGCTCATCATTTGATTGATTAATTAATCCTTATAACTCCTAAAATTCAAGTGGGTTTGATTATAACGACTTATTATCTTCAATCTTTAATACCCTGATATTATGTCTTCAAAACTAGAGAGCACAGGTATCATTTTAAAAGGTTTTCTTTTCTTTTTTTTCTTGTCTTGTCTTGTCTTTTCTTTTCTTTTCTTTTCTCTGTCTTTCTGTTTTTCTAGAGTAAAGCAGGAAGTCATACGAGTGAAGATTGAAGAGGAGGACAGATTTTGAACAAGATTAAAAATCCTCTGACTAACCACTTTGGCATCTTAAAAGATCTAGAAATTAACAGTTTCCTCCAGGGTGGAGTCAAGAGTACAAGCTGGAGCAGGTTTGGGAAGTGGGTGGGGGATGAGGTTGAAAACCTATTTCAAACACAAGGTTCCTACAAATTGGTTTTTAAAGCACTGCTTTGGATAAAGAAAACAAAGTGAATAAACAATTGTAGGTTTGACTGGCCTATGATTAGAATATGACATTCTTGCTTCACAGTCTCAAACACGCGTTATCTATGATTAGACATCCGATGAATGTACCTACAGAGTGAACTTTCCTAAAGAGAAATTTCCTGTTAGAATCAGTCAATGACTAGACCACAGAATTAGTCATGTTGTTTAATTTGTGTAAGCATATTATTAACAAGATTAAAAGGTTTCCAAAAATTGAGATTGAAGGTAAAGGGTCATTAACACTAAAAACCTTATGCCCCCCCAAAATGAAGGGGTGATTTATGAAGTTAATATTCTAATAATTTCTCCACAGTATGAAAGATAACTATAGTTTAGTTTAACTTAGTTTCTTAGTGAATAAAGAGAGAAGCAGACAGCTGGTGGCAAAAAACCTTGGATGATGCCCTGCCTAAGAACCTGTGCCCATAGGTTCTTCAAAGATATAGAAAAAAGTGCAGAAAGGGGCAGTTGCCTCTGAGTTACCATGAGGCTACCTCCCAAAACAAGTGGCCCTTGCTGAGCCGATTAGGCTACAGGAAGGTCTTCTTTCCTTAAAAAACAAACTGGCCCTTTCCTTGCCCTCTTTCTTTACTATTCTGATGGTGATGAAAGAGCAGTCCAAAGAATACAGTCAGGGACTCCACTTCCCCATTCCTCAATTTGTCCTTAGTACATCTATAATCCAGCTCCTGCGCCCCTACCCCCACTATAGAAGCCAGTCTGGCCAAGGCCACCAGCATCTTCCATGTTGCCAAATCCAGTGGGCACTTTTCAGTCCTCATATAATTTAACCTTTTGACAATAGTTGACCTTTCAACACAGTTAGCCACTCCCTATTTTCTGTAATACTTCCTTCTTTTGCCTTCTGTGTTTACAGAGATCGTTGCTATTACACTCATTTAGTTTTTTTTCCCACCTCACTGATCACTCCTTCTCAGTCTCCTTTGCCTCTGTTTAACCCCTGAACGTTGAAATGTCCCAGAGCTCAATTTCAGGCCCATTTTCTTCCCTATCTCTATCTATAGCTTCCTCCCAGGGACTCTCATTTAGTATCATGGCTCCACCTTCCAAATGTGTGCTGATGACATTTGAATTTATAGTTCCAATTCTGACTCTTTCCTTATACTCCATCCTCATATATCCACCTGCATACTTGACATGTCCATTTAGTTGTCTAATATGTATTTTAAACCTGATATATTCTGAATATTGTCTCTACAACCTGGTTCCCAGTTTCCCCACACCAATAAAAAGTATCAGTATTTGCACAGTACCTCAAGTCAAAGACCTAAATCAATTCCCCTTTTATATTCAACCTCCATACACAATCCATTAGCAATATCAAATCTATGCACCTTACCTCCAAAGTGCATCTATCCACTTGTAGCTCTCTCTACCACCATCTTAGTGCAAAGCGCCATGATCTTTAACAGGAGTACCACACCAACCTCCTGCCAGGTCTTCCTGCTTCCACCCTTGCCTTTCCTGTAAAACCTATGCTCAACATGGCAGACCAAATGATTTTTTTTTTTTTTGAGACAGAGCCTCAAGCTGTCACCCTGGCTAGAGTGCCATGACATCACAGCTCACAGCAACCTCCAATTCCTAGGCTCAAGCGAGTCTTTTGCCTCCACTTCCCAAGTAGCTGGGACTACAGGCACCCGCCACAACACCCGGCCATTTTTTGGTTGCAACCGTCATTGTTGTTTGGCAGGCCCAGGCTGGATTCGAACCCACCAGTTCAGGTGTACGTGGCTGGTGCCTTAGCCCATTGAGCCACGATTTTGTTTTTTTGGAGACAGAGTCTTACTCTGTTGCCCTGGGTAGAGTGCCATGACATCATTATAGCTCACAGTATCCTCAAACTCTTGGGCTTGAGCAATTCTCTTTCCTCAGCCTCCCGAGTAATTGGGACTACAATGTGCTCACTGCAATGCCCCACTAGTTTTTCTATTTTTAGTAGAGGTGGGAGTCTCAATCTTGCTCAGACTGGTCACAAACCCCTGAGTTTAAGCAATGCCCCCAGCTCAGTCTCCCCAAGTACTAGGATTATGTGTGAAATATTGTGCCCAGCCAAATGATTTTTTTAAGCATAAATCAGATTGTGTCACTTAACACTTACTAATGGCTTCACATACCACTCAAGAGGTATCTGAAATTCTTGCAGACATACATATGTGTTAAAAACTCAAATTCCTTTATGAACTGTACTCAGCCTGCTTCTTTGATCTCTTGTCTTACCACTCTCCATTTTCTATACTCCAACCACCTTTTCGTTATGTTCCCCAAACCTGTCAAGTGTCTCTTGCCTTGGAGACTCTGAACAAGCTGTACCCTTTGCCTGTGATGCTCCTTCCCTAGTCTTCATATGGTTGGCTTCTTCTCATTTGGTGTCATCTTCCCTATGATGCTGTCCCTACCACTCAAGCTAAAGTAGTTGCCTCATCACTCTCTATCACTTCACCTTGTTGTATATTCTTCATTACATTTATCACCACCTAACATTGTCTCTTTACTTATTCATTGGTTTACTAACTGCCTCTACTCTAGAATTTAAGCATCATACAAGCAGGAATGTGATCCTGTTCACTGCTTTACTCCCAGTACTTAAGTCGCTGACACACAGCAGATGCTCAAAAAATTATTGTTGAATGAGTACTTTATCCCAATGTCCAAACACTAACACTTTAACACAATACCTGCTATGGCCAAAAACTGTTATTGAAACTTTATGCACAGTCTTTCATTTAAACCCCAGAGCAACCCTGGAAGTAGGTGCTATTATTTCTATATTTTACAGATAAGGAAAATGCACCACTCAGAGGTCACACACTCAGTAAGCAGTGGAGCTGTGATTTCAACCCAGGAAGCCTACCCCCAAAGTTCATACTCTTAAATACCATATTACACTGCTTGGTTTGAGCTGCCCAACTCTGGGCTTCCTGAGTCAGAAAAGGATTCTCAGGCCTGTCAACCTTTAGCACCCAGGCAGAAGAGAGAATCAAAAGGGACACAGAAAGAGGTTGAAGCTGCAGTAAAGGAAGAATAAGCTGTCCGGGCCTCAGACCCTGTGGCTTTGCTTGTCTCAGAGGAATGCTCCATCCACACTGTTCTTTAATAAAACATCCCGAAAGTATGTATGTAAGTGTGTCCCTGTTCATCCCCACCATAACACACCCCCAGTTAGGAAAGGAAGAAAGGACAATAAGAGCCAACATTACTCTGATTTTTGTGTAGTCACCACTATGGTCAGTTGGAGGGGAGGAGATCAGTATTGGCAGAGCCCTGTTAAACATTCATGAGGCTGCTGCCTACCTGTTCCTTTAACTCATAGGTATCCCCCCTGAATCAATGACATGGTGTGTTTTAGTCCATTTGGGCTGCTATAACAAAATACCATAGCAGGCTTGGCACCTGTGGCTCAAAGGGCTAAAGCGCCAGCCACGTACACCTGAGCTGGCAGGTTCAAATCCAGCCCGGGCCCGCCAAACAACAATGACGGTTGCAACCAAAAACTGGCCGGGCGTTGTGGTGGGCCCTGTAGTCCTAGCTACTTGGAAGGCAGAGGCAGGAGACCTACTTGAGTGTAGAAATTAGAGGTTGCTGTGAGCACTCTATTCAGGCTGACAGCTTGAGACTTTGTCTCAAAAAAAAAAAATACCATAGCAGAAACAGCAGAAATACATTTCTCAGTTCTAGAGGATGGGAAGTCCAATGCCAAGGTGTATGGTAAGAACCAGCTTCCTTATAAACAACACCTTCTCACTATATCCATATGTGGCAGGAGAGATGATTCAGCTCCCTCGTGCCTTTTTTTTTAGAGACAGAGTTTCACTTTGTCACCCTCAGTAGAGTGCTGTGGCGTCACAGCTCACAACAACCTCCAGCTTTTAGGCTTAGGTGATTCCCTTGCTACAGCCTCCCAAGTAGCTAGGACTACAGGCGCCCGCCACAAAGCCTGGCTACTTTTTGTTGCAGTTTGGCCGGGGCTGGGTTCGAACCTGCTACCCTCGGTATATGAGGCTGGCACCCTACTCACTAAGCCATAGGTGCTGCACCCTCAGGCCTTTTTCATAAGGGCACAAATCCCATTCATGAGAGCTTCACCCTTGTGACCCTTCATCTCCCATTGGTCCTATTTCCTAACTGGTGATTAGATTTCAAGATATGAATGTTGAAGGATACACAACCATTCAGATCATATGTAGCAGAGGGACTCAGCCCCTGAAAGTCTCCACATGATTTTATTAAATCTCTCTAGCCACAGTGATCATAGGGCTTTTTCATCCTTCCTAGGACCTGGGATCCTTGGTCAGCAGGGATTACATTTTATTTTCTGAGCTCTTCTCTCTGCCCCTATTAACCATGTAGACTCCAGTCCCTACCCCTTGTTGATGGAATTTCTTTCTACAGTAGGTCCTTGGTCTCAGAGATTCAGACAATGAACCCACGGACCACATAGATCAGTGATAAAATAGTATTTATTAGATAGAAAGGAATACAGAATGAAGGAAAGGCACCACAGCCTCTAGCAGAGGAGGGAGACCCAAGTGGAAAGTCCCACACAAGTCTTTTGTCTAGGGCAGTGGTTTTCAACCTTCCTAATGCCACAGCCCTTTAATACAGTTCTTGTGGGTTGTGACCCACAGGTTGAGAACCACTGGTTTAGAGGGGTAATATAAAAATAAGGAGGTCTTGAGAATTACACTTGGCAGATGGAAGACACCTTTTCCATCTAATCAACACCTTTTCAAAGTTGATTAGACAGTAGAGACAGTTGATTAGACACCTTTTCAATGTTGATTAGAAAGTAGACTCACAGTAACTTCAAAATCTTGGGCTTAGGCAATTCTCTTGCCTGAGCCTCCCAAGTAGCTGGGACTACAGGTGCCCACCACAACACCAGGCTACTTTTTGGTTGCAGTTGTCATTGTTGTTTGGCAGGCCTGGGCTGGATTCAAACCCCCCAGCTCTGGGAAACTACTTTTGAATAGGCTCAGCATACATGAAATATTGGCAAAACTGCTTTTCTCCTGTCTTGCTTATATTCAGAGAGTGCAGTTTGGAGAAAAAGAAGTCTGTCTGTTTAGCCAGAAAATGGGGTTCCCTGTCAAGTCCTGATTGGGAGAACCCTATATCACCCTGACCATGGAACATTAAATGCCTCTGCTTTTTCTACACCGTGTTGTGAAGCGCAGTTGAATCCAGGTGTACACTATTTCCCCTTTTACATGATTCTTCTCTGACCCCTAATATCTCAAGCCACCACCTCTCTGGATCCTTTTCTCCTTCAGCTTCTGTGATCCTGTGGAAATCTTAAGACTGTTTCCTGGGCAACAGTTCTCTGAATTCGTAACACCCTGAGTAATTCTGCTGGCCAACAAGATCTCCCACTATTTCCGTACCAACCTTACAAAGCTTTCAGGTATAAAGTTTTTCTTTAGCAATGCTGATGATGTTTCAATTTTGGATGATCTAATTTAGTCTAGCCTTTGCCCAAGAAGAAATGGCTTCTACTATGTGGTAGGTCCACCAATTCCTTTGTATCTGTTCATTGATGAACTTCATCACTCCTGAATCCTGAAATCCATAGCCACAGTCTAGGCTTATCTAACTTCTGCAGGGGCCTACTGTAGTCCTCTGTCAAACCACGCAGACCGCCATGACTAGCAGTTTTGCTCACCTCCCTATATTTCCAGTTATAGAAAGCAGGGGTCTGTAACTAGAACCAACCTGGGAACCCAAGGCAGAAAATTAAGAGAGACAATTGATGGGCCACAGGCATTCTCACAGTAGAATACTGCCCTGGCTCCTTGTGTGATCCTAGATTGGCTCAGAGAGGTGGGCAATAGGAAAACATGTATTTATTAAAAGGAGCATGATCTGGGGCTCTAAAAGCCTATGGCACTAATAATGAAAAAGCCAGAACAGACTGAGCACAGTGGCTCATGCCTATAATTCTAATATTCTGGGAAGCTGAGGTGGGTGGATTGCTTGAGCTCAGGAGTTTGAGACCAGCCTGAGCAATTGTGAGACCTCAACTTTAAAAAATTTTTAAAAAGAAAAAGCCATAGCCCAGAGTGACCATGTTGAATTTTACCTATTTGGTTGTTATAACTTCTTTATTCACAGTGCTCCTTGGGACACTATCTGCACCACTATCACAGATGATCATCAGTGAAGGACAAGTAAGATAGACAATCCTAGAGAAGGGGAAAAGAATGACTAGCGAATAGAATTAATTATGTCCATGGAGGGCGGCGCCTGTGGCTTAGTGAGTAGGGCACCAGTCCCATATGCCGGAGGTGGTGAGTTCAAACCCAGCCCCAGCCAAAAACTACAATAACAACAACAAAAAAATACACTTAATTATGACCATGGAGACAACTTTATTCACCATACTATATTCCCAGAGGAACATGTTCTTCCATGATATTCCCCTATTCCTTCAAGGATGCACCATTGCCTACAAAATTAAGTTCAAGCTCTTCAATGTAGTATCCAAACCCCACAATGATTTAACTTCATCCATGCTCAGTATTTGGATTCTTATTCACTCACTATAGTTGCCAGACTCAGAAAAATCCATCTCAGAGGGATACTGTGTACCAAGGACACTGTGGTTGAACTGGTTTTATGCAATAGACCAGGGGTCCTCAAACTACAGCCCACAGGCCACATGCGGCCCACCGAGGACATTTATCCAGCCCGCAGGGTGTTTTTGCCTCTGCTGCCTGTCCTGTTGAGCAGCAGACTCATCCCAGGCCCACAAAAATCTGTTAGCGGGCTCGGCACCTGTGGCTCAGTGGGCTAAGGCGCCAGCCATGTACACCAGAGCTGGCAGTTTCGAATCCAGCTGAGGTCCGCCAAACAACAATGATGGCTGCAACCAATAAGGCCAGGCGCTTGGTGGACGCCTGCAGTCCCAGCTACTTGGGAGGTGGAGGCAAGAGACTCGCTTGAGTCCAGGAATTGGAGTTGCTGTGAGCTGTGATGCCACAGCACTCTATCCAGGGTGACAACTGTCTCAAAAAAAAAAAAAAAAAACAATTTCATCAAACATGACAATCAATCGATCTCAAACAAGGTGAGGCAACTTTCAGTAATAATTAAGTATAAGCTGTAGGGTGACATTTTGAAATGACACAAAAACACTATTCCCCATGGTTTGAGCACCCATTGAAGACCTTTGCCTAAATCATTACTACATTGGTGGCTGCAAACTGGTGATTTTTCTATCCTTGCTTTTCTGTTTCATTAGTTGGCATTCTTCTATAAAAAGAGCTTTCCCTCCCTTCATCTTTTTTTATCACTATGGATGCATGGATTTGTTTTAGTCAATATGGTGTAAACCATTATTATCCTTATTCATTCTTGAAGCTCTGTCAAAGTTTGACCAGGAAAAATTCCTTCAAGTTAGTCCCTCCTTCACATATTCCTAGCATTCACCAACCATCTTCTTATGCTAACTCAATAGGATTCTGCAGAATCATACTGCTCAGACATGGGAGCTTTTCTCCAAAAAGCTCTGAATCTTTTTAGTGGAAAATGTATTCCAGAAACAAAGACCTCAGTATCACTGCTTCTAGCTATGTTCTGATAAAACTTTATTTACAAAAGTATGCCAGATCGGGCATAAGCCAGTTTCCAATCTCCTATTCTAGTCTAGAGCAAGCCTTCTAGGACACAGCCCCATCTCCAGTTCCTGCCTTTCCTTTCCTTCCCATCCCTTTCATATGTCACTTTCCTAATGGCAAGCTGTTTGTAGAGTTTCTCAAAGTGTGCTCCCTGGATGTCCTGCCTCAAAATAACTTGAGGTTCTCATTTAATACGCAAACACCCGAGCCCTATGCATGCTGCTAAAATCAGAATCTCTGGGGGAATGCATTTCCCAAATATTCTTCTGTACCCTATGGTTTCAGTCAATGGTCTACAGAATAAGTTTATGTTAGTATAACTCAACTTTTCAAACCTATTACATCCCAGCACAAACTGCTCACATGCCTGAGTAACTGTTCCAGCTTGTACTATTCCTCCTGAAATGTCTGCTCTCCACAATGTCCACTCAGCTCTCATCTGCCTAATTCCACTTTCTCCAACCACCTCAGCTCCTAGACATACAAATAATCTTTTTAGGGTTGGAGTTTAAGAGTTTTTCCCTATTCATGTTCCCTTTTCTCTAAGAAATCCTTTGGAGGTAGGAACATTTGTGAAAATGCACAAACACCAAACCTAGACTTACACATCAATGAGGTCAGGTTTCAATACTGATGGCACAGCAGTTTCAATGTTGTACAGTTTTATCTGAGATCCATACAGAGTAACTTTGACCAACCTGTTGGCAAAGAAGCAGGTGAACAAGAACATTCAGCTTATGGACTAACATAGAAAACTAAACAAGGTACCAAGAAAGGTCCCAAGGATAGACTTTACTTCATAGAAAGAAAAAAAAAAAAAATCAAGACTAGACTTTCAATTTTATGCCAAGGAAATAATCCAAGATATGCAAGATTTATGTACAAGCACATTAATAAATGGTGTCGAAAATTCTGAAAACATCATCAATATCTACTACAAAGGATATAATACAATGTAATGTATGTATATAATAAAAACTATTCTACAGAGAGTATACAATGACAAATATTTAAGATATATGAAACATGAAAAGGCTATAACAAATATATATATATTCACACACATATATATGTGTATATATACATACATATATATATACACATATATAAAACATAACCTCATTTTGTTTTTAAGATGTATATCTGTTAAAAGAAGAAAAGCTGGAAGAATTTTGACCAGCATATACTTTTTGACCAAAAGTGCTGATTAGTACCACTTGCCCTGGGGCAGGATAAAGTGAGTAGGTTATACACTGCTGTTTTTCCATCTACTTTTCTGTATTTCCATATTGTCTACAGGAGACATACAATGGTTTATAAATAAATATTCTTAGTCCTGATTTTTTGGTAGTTTTCCAAAATATGTTGACATGGACTTTTCTATAAAATTTATAATGAAAAAAAAAATCTTAGCTTTTATTTAAAGTCATTTTTAAAAGGAAATGTTTCATATGGATATAATAAAACACAGCAAATTGTCCACTATCGGATCTACTTGGTGTGTATATGGATATTACCACTACAATTCTTTCAACTTTTCTGAAGGTACAAAAATGTTTATGATAAAACTTTGGAGAAAGAAAATGAGGAACAAATGTTTTTAGACTAAACTGAGATGTTATAAAATTCAAGTATAATTCTTTCAGAAGCAAGTTGTTGAGCCTACCGGTTGCTCAAGTGCTCACTGTATACAAATGAGCATTAAATACAATAACTAATAACCAGCACTATTAGGAAATGAGAAATGCCTCTCTCATTAGAAACAGAAAGCATTCCTTTCTTGAATGAAAGGGGAAAAAAATACAAGAGCTAGCTAAGTTCTCTCTTTGCCTACTCTGTATGAATTTGAGGCATATGCCAGGGCAGATAGTGTTTGTTTTTCTGAGTGTAACAATCAACTAAGGAACTTCTTACAAATGCAAGTAGCCTGGTCTTATCCAGCAAACAGACTCTGCAGGTGTTATGAGGGGTCTGGAAATCAGCATCTCCAAAAAATAGGATAAATGGGGGAAACATACTCTGAAAAATGCTCCTTTCTGATGGAGAGAGAAAGCAGGACCTCATTCCAAATAGAAAACCACGGGCTTGCACCACAAATTGTTCAGGGTTGAAAACAGTTAGAAAGGGGAACTTCCAGTCACACAAGAGAGTGAGGATAAAAGAGCCACAGTTCTAAAAGTCCCATGACGTCCTACTGATAACTAGGAATCAAAACAGTTACTATAAGTGAGCAACATACTGATGTGCACCTGGTGTTTAACACTTTAAATCCTGTCCTGCACTAAAAATGGGCTTCTAGATGTGTCTTTTAATAATTCTATGTTTAGTAGTTTTTAAATTAGCTATGTTTTATGTGAAAACACTAATGTTAAGTGAAACACTGCTATACACTAGCTATTAAAATTGTGTAGCCCTAACAAGAGCGTTCTCTCACACTTTACTATACACAAAGTACCAAGTTTCTTTACTAAGTTTATAAGCCTAAGCAAGGCAGAAAGAGGTATGTATAAAGACCTACAAAATAATGATTGAAGATCTCTGAAAAAAAGAGATCAACTAAGAACTAAAAAAGAGATCTACAAAGTTGAAATGACTCCAAAGACCTATCTATGTTGCTTAATAGAGTAAATTCAAATAATGGACATATTTTCTATGGATTTCAGACAGAAAGACATGTCCCATCCCTAACCATCAGCACAAACGGGCTTAGCACATGAAGAAGAGGAAACAAAGACTCCAGAGGTAGAAATTCTGCAGTTTGGAAAGAGCACAACATTTGGACTCAAGAAACTGATTTTTTTTTTTTTTTTTAGACACAGAGTCTCACTTTGTTTGCCCTCAGTGGAGTGCCATGGAGTCATAGCTCACAGCAACCTCCAACTCTTGGCCTTGGGCAATTCTCTTGCCTCAGCTTCCTGAGTAGGTGGAATTACAGGCACCCGCCACAATGCCTGGCTATTTTTTTTGTTGTAGTTTGGCAGGGGTCGGGTTCGAACCCGCCACCCTCAATATATGGGGCTAGTGCTCTACTCACTGAGCCACAGGCACTGCCCACAAGAAACTGATTAAAAGTCTTTATGCTTTTTCTCATGACCTACATGAAGTGAGGCAAGGTTACTTACCATCTCTGAGACATGGTTTACAGAACAACAAAATAGCAATACCTATGTCCCAAAGTATAGAATGAAATGAAATAAAATGTATAAAAAACACTTCCAAAATTTTCCTACTACTACATGCTGCCTTATTATTAATATTAATCTGGCTCGGCCTGGCGCCTGTGGCTCAACGGGCTAAGGCGCCAGCTACGTACACCTGAGCTGGCGGGTTCAAATCCAGCCCAGGCCTGCCAAACAACAATGACAGTTGCAAAAAATGGCCGGGCGTTGTAGCGGGTGCCTACAATCCCAGCTACTTACGGGGAGGTGGAGGCAGAAGAGACTCACTTGAGCCCAGGAATTGAAGGTTGCTGTGAGCTGTGATACCAGAGCACTCTATCCAGGGTGACAGCTTGAGGTTCTATCTCAAAAAAAATAATAATAATTAATCTGGCTTTTATGGGATTTAAAGTCTTAGTTATCTCTGCTTTTAAGCTAAGATAAAACTGTTGAAGAAAAATCTGGTATGTCACGTAACTAGGCTCCTTCAGGGTCCTTTTCCCCACAGGTATGTTACCAGCAACAGGGCTACTGAGCCAATGAAAGCATCAAGAGTCTTGGCCTTAGGCTGGATTCACATCTACTAGTTTTGATCTAACCCATCTATCAAATACCTTGAAACAATCTACATCTCCTTACACCTGACTTTGGTAGAATAAGATTTTCCTGAAAAAATGTAGCTGTCAACCCTACATGGGACCTAAGGCGAAGAGGCAATAAAAGGAGCCTGGTAGAGAAGGGTCAGGCCAGACTTGGGGACTACCCAGCTTTCACTCCTGATGGCCCTGATGAGACAGGAAAAAACACCAAAAGCCACACCTCTGGTCTCCAGCTGCCTACTTAAATAGTGCTGTTGTCCCCTTAGTAGTAGGGCTTTCTTGGTTTTTTTGAGATAGGGTCTCACTCTGTCACCCAGGCTAGACTGCAGTAGCATTATCACAGATCACTGCAACTTCAAACTCCTGGGCTCAAGCAATCCTCCTGCCTCAGCCTTCTGAGTGCCGGGACTACTAGGTACAAACTACTACACCTGACTAATTTCTCTATCGTTAGTTAATAGAGACGAGGTCTCACTCTTGCTCAGGCTTGTCTCAAAATCTTGAGCTTAGGATATCCTCCCACCTCAGCCTCCCCAAGTGCTAGGACTACAGGCATGAGCCACTGTACACAAACAGTAGGGCTTTCTTAATGTCTCTCTATCCTATGAAGAAAGATAGGCCGATCAACCTCACCTGACTTCTTCTCATACTATCTTTACATCTACATACAAGATCTTCAATGAAATAATAGCTTATATTTGCTGATTCCTTTGTTATGTGCTGGGCACTATGCTAAGTGCCCTATCTCACTTCATTCTCACATAAAACTATAGGAAACTACTTCCACTTCATTTTACAGATAAGGGACCTGAAGTTCAAAGAGTTTAGGTAATTAACTCCTTATCAGCTGGTATGAGGCAGAGCCCGGATTCACTAGCAGAGCAGAAGCTACTTGGCAATATGCTGCCCCTCACATAAAAAGGTAACACTGAGCTCTGAAGAAGGCTCCATAACATAACTACCAGCCTACCTCTCCACGACTGTGAGGGCATCATTGAACCGTGCAGCAAACACATCCCCGATAAAGTACTCAGCTAGGCGGCCCACAGCCTGCAGCAGGGAGCTCAGGTCTCTCAGGGAACAGTGCAGCCGCCGGCAGTCGTTCTCTGCTGTGATGTTCAACCTGTGTCCTGGAACAGAACACCTCAGTTTGTCACAGGAAGAACATGCTTCGGTTACCACAGGTAGCAACTCATCCAGAATAGCCTCATACAGCGAAACCAATTCTCGAAATAAAGCAACCCATAGGCTATTTCTGTTATTAAGGAGGGAAAGTGGGCACAGCCTCTACCTAAAACTATACTCATGTAGCATGTGCTCTGAAGTAGAGGGGGAAGCAAGAATGCACGGATATGCGAACATGGACCATGCACCTCATTTGATTCCTTTTGATCTTATAAAGTACTGATACCACTGTTTCTATTCTATATACAAGGAAAGATACCCAAAGAAGCCCAGTAACTTGCCCAACATGGATTTTATTTCAGGGCAAAGGCAGCACTCTAAGTAAAGTCTCTGTGACTCCAAATTTGCTGCATTTTGCACACAGCCCTCGCTCAGGGTGAAATCTCCACAGACTGACGGGCAAGACCTGCCTCTGCTAAAAGAACAGAAGTCCATTTAGCATTCTACCCTAGAAGGCTTTTAGGTAGCTGAGGACACAGATTCTCTGACACTTCCTGGCTCTGTACCTCATCCATCCTATTTCCTCACCTTTAAAATGGAAAAAAAAAAAATGCTATTTAATTCACTATTGCAAGAGCTAAATTAGAGTTCCATAAAAAAAAAAAAAAAAACCCCATGAGCTATGGAGCATCATCCGTTTATAATAATTATGAATAACAGAGAGCTAGTGACATTCTAAGGTCTGAAACCTTCTTACTTTTTAACATAGTTCTTCAAACTGAATAGGATAATGCTAAGATGAACATCCTCAATTCAGTCACCTCATTTTTTGGATTCCTCCCCTCACAAATGTCCATAAGACAGCAACAATTTTCAGGCCAAACAAGAGCCCTGTAAGTCTGACACAGGACTCCTCCCCTGCACGAGAGGGAAGACAGTAACTGCAAGAACCTTGTTCCTACAGCTACACCCCACCACCTACAGACACTTTTCAAACCTGCTCCTTCCCTCTGCTGCTTTGGTCCGCAACTCCCTGCAGGAGACAAGAGCCTCCTGACTGGTCATCACCAACCCTCATCCCACAGCCTTCACCTCTTCCACTGGACTACATGCCCATCTTCCTAGATGGTCTGAGAATAAGCATACACCCCTTAAGTTAGGTGTTCAAGTGCTCAGAGGTTCTCTCCCACTATAGGAGGGGAACTGAGATTCCCCCATATCAACTCTTAGGTCTCTCCCATCACCTTCAGCTTCATCACATTTAACTTATGCCAGTGTGTCATCTGGACCCACTGAGAACCCCTGGTGTCTCATGTCTCTGTGTCTCTGCATTAACTGTTTTTCTGTCCAGGCCACCCATCATTAAATCCTCTGCCCACCCAAGCCTTGCAAACCACTCTGTATCCTTCAGACTCACATGGGCATCGTCTCTTCCTTAAGGCCTTCCCCTTCCTTCTCCCACTCCTGCGTTCCTCCATGGCACCCAAACCCATAGGGAGATAAACCAGGGATTTACAAATCTGTCTCTTTCCTGTGAAATTCTGGAAATCAGCATCTCCAAAAAGCAGGATGCATGGGGGAAACACACTCTGAAAAATGTTCCTTTCTGATAGAGAGAGAAAGCAGGACCTCATTCCAAATAGAAAACCACAGGCTTGGGCCACAAATTGTTCAGGGTTGAAAACAGGGTACTCCTGACTGGTCATGACCAGCCCATATCCCACAGTACTTCACCTCTTCCCACTGGGCTATGTGAGGGGCTATGCACCACAGTCAGCACCACAGTGCCTGATTCAGAGTGAGTGACCATAAATGCATGAATGATTTATTATTTACTTATTATTATTTTTTTTTATTGAGACAGAGTCTTACTTTGTTGCCCTCGGTAGAGTGCCATGGCATCACAGCTCACAGCAACCTCAGACTCTTGGGCTCAAGTGATTCTCTTGCCTCAGCCTTGAGTAGCTGGGACTACAGGAGCCCGTCACAACTTCTGGCTATTTTTTTGTTTTCGCCGGCCCAGGCAAGGCTCGAACCCACCAGCCCTGGTGCATGTGGCTGGCGCCCTACCCACTGAGCTACAGGCACCACCTGTATGAATGATTTAGATAGGACAGAACAGACAGCAAACTAGAGAAAGATTGGGAAGTCTCAGGGAGCTTCATTTCCTCACACTGTCCCCACACTGTCCTTGGGAATATTCATTTTTATTACTTAAAGGTACATATGATAAGCAGCACCTGTGGAGAGGAAAACAGCAACAGTGAACACCTATGGTAATGGTGGCACATGAAGTAGCAGGCTTAACACTCAGATCCAACACCAACTTCCAAGTGATAAAGCCCCCCTGGAACAGCACCCAAAGAGGACAGAAGCCTAGAAAAGGGGACTCTGTTCAGGGAATTGTCACAGTGGGTCACATTCCAAGGAAGAGGAGTAAAATGAGGAGCAACTCAAGGAAGATTCTTACAAGGACAGAGCCAGTGATAAGGGTTGGCTTTGACTTGCCCTAAACCACCTGTTCCTTCCTCCACTTGACACGGACACAGAGCCTTGACTCAGGAACCAGGAGTCACAGCTGGCAGGCAGTCCTGTGGAGCTGGCAAGTGGACAACTGAGGGGAAGAAGCCAGTTCTTTTAACCAGAGAAAGAGGGCTGCTACCTCCAACCCCAGCCAGATGAGACACAGAACAAAAAGAACCAAGAGGTACTTTTGGTCATGCTTAGTCATTTGTAAGGGACACTGCCTTCATGAAACACAAAATGAGATCACCCTAATTTCCCAGTTAACAAAAGCACCATGATTATGCCTTCTGAGTGTCAATGGGATATTCAACGTTATAGCTATGCTCCCAGAGTCAACAGTCTCCTGTTGCTCCTTTGCATATCACCAAACCTCAGAATTCTGTGGGAATTTAACCCTTATGAAAAATACACACTGAAATTGGGTATGGGGTAGTATAGGCCCCAAAACAGGTAAAGCCAGATTTTCTTTCAAAGAGCCATCCGGAAGCCTCTCATTCTTCCTGTATGCACAATACTTCACTTTCAACTCTACCTCCCATCACGCTCTACCCTGATCACTTGTTTTCAACTTAGTCATTGTACTTAATATCTTCAACTAAGTACTCTTAGCAATATCTAAGAAACAGGTTTTTAAATTATTTTAAACATGTAGAGGATTAATGTACACAGCTACGATTTAATAAAAAAATAAAATATATATAAAAATAAAAAACATGTAGGGGAATATCCTGTGTTTCTCTTTTTAAAAACCAAACCCAAACACTACCCTAAATCAAGTTTCCATCTGAATATGGGCCTTACAGAGCTCAGAAGTCAACCTGCCCAAGATGTGTCCTCCTGCCTGTGCCCCAGCATTTCCCTATCACCAGATGGCCCCCATTCTCCCTGGACAACTCAAATGAATGCTACGGAGCTCAATGCCACCGCTTAAAGGGGCCTTTCCATTTTTAGACAACTTGGTCAAAAACACGGGAAAAAATATGTCTCCCAATAATTCTTCCTTATTCTTCCTATGAGGGTAGAACACAAAAATAGCAAGAGCCTGCTGACACAGGACAGCCAGGAGGAAATGTAAAGACTGAAGTGACATTCTTCTAAATTTCTTCCTGCCTTAAATATAGCCCTGAGTCCTTTCCATTTCTGCTAGTATGCTCTTTTTGAGAATACTTCCCATCCTGATCACTCTCCTCTCAATGTAACTTACTAAGAATAGAAAACAGCTTAGAAGAGCTGTGTGTGCTTTAAACTATTATTTGGGGGCGGCGCCTGTGGCTCAAGGAGTAGGGTGCCAGTCCCATATTCTGGAGGTGGCAGGTTCAAACCCGGCCCTGGCCAAAAACTGCAAAAATAAATAAATAAACAAAATAAAAATTTTTTTAAATAAAATAAACTATTATTTTAATCACATAAAATTGCTGATTCTTGATCATTTCTGACCTAACAAAAACACAGTTCCATATAATTCAGCTTCCTCCATATAGACCATTTAGGTTTGTGTTAATCAAAACCATAGCTAGTAACCTAGATGGAGCTGAAATAAATTCTTCTTAGTAAAGTATCACAAGAATAGAAAAAGCAAATATCTAATGTTCTCAATGCTAATATAAAAACCAGTAGAAGATCTAATAAATGCCCACATAAGAGAAAAACTCAATTCAAGTTGGGGGGTATGAGAGGGGGAAGAGGAGGGGAGGAAGGGGAGATGGTGAGCTCCCACTTAATGGACGCAATGTTAAGAGTATTGGCACACCTTTTGGGTGCGGGACACAACTACAAGGGGACTCTGCCTAACAAATGCAAATATTATAAACTAGTTGTACCCTCACATTAACTTGAAATTTAAAAAAAAAAAAAAGTTTTAAAAAATGTAACTGTTTTCTTTTCTGTTCTACAAGGTAGACAAATAAATGGGCTGTAAGTACCCAAAGCGAATTCTCCATCCCTACCACCCTCCATCCTAGGAACCTAATATCACCACTACAAAATCATGCAAAGCTCCAACTAACTAGATGGGGCAGGACAGAGTCCCACTATGAAAAGCTATTCAGATCCACCTACATTTTCTTCTATTTGGTTAAAGCTTGGATTAGATTTATTTCCCCACAAAAGAACATCTGCAAAGTAGAAGCTTCACATGAGAATAATGCTACCTAAATAAACCAATAATGCTACCTCAATAAACCCTTCTGAAGCTGTCTGGAGTAGCTCCGTGGCAAATCAGTACCCTAGAAAAAACAACACAACAACAACAAAAAACAATGTAAGGCTAAGTGTGCAGCTACTTGAGCCCAGAAGTTGGGGGTTGCAGTAAGCTAAGATGACTCCACTGCACTATGGTCCAGAAGACAGAGCAAGACCCCATTCTCAAAAAACAAAAAAAAAAAAGGAAAGAAGGACGGAAGGGAGGGATGGCAGGTGGGAGGGGAATAAAATATAATTTAGTTTTCTCTCTGGGTGGGTAAAGGAAGCAGAGGTATAAAAATTAGCATTCGGGGGGGGGAGATAGATAGAGGGAGGGTAATTGGTGGGACCACACCTACGGTGCATCTTAGAAGGGTTCAGGTGAAACATACTGAATGCAGAATATAAAGATCTTAATGCAATAACTAAGAAAATGCTATGAATGCTATGTTAACCAGTTTGATGAAAATATTTCAGATTGTATATGATTATAAGCACACTGTACCCCATGATTGCATTAATGTACACAGCTATGATTTAATAAAATAAAAAATGTCTCATTAAAAAAAAAATCAGCATTTAACGTACTGCACTGAGAACAAACAAATCATAAATGAACCTAAGCAGAACAGAAAATATAAGCCTAAAAGTCTTATACATTGTAGTTCAAATGATCTCCCAGGCAGGAAAGCCTATATGGCTAACCAGAAAAGTTAAAGGGGTTATTCAGTGCAAAAATATCACCTCTATGAGGAATGGCAGAAGCCAAATACAGAATGGATGCTTTAAGGCCATGTAAGGACATAAACACTGTATAAGAGAAACAACCACCAATGAGAAGGTTTCTTTATCCACATACAGTAGAAAAGACAACAGTGAGCAAAGGATGACCTGCCAGGAGAAAGAAAAGCATGTAGCAACTGAGGTGCCACAGCAGCACAACATGCTTTGCCTTGATCTTTACTAAGAAAGTAGAAACCAGATCAGCAGTAGCACAAGGAAATAGTAAGTAGCAGAGAACCTTCTGAATTTTTTTTTTTTTTTTTGGAGACAGAGCCTCAAGCTGTCACCCTGGGAAGAGTGCTGTAACATCACAGCTCACAGCAACCTCCAACTCCTGGGCTCAAGCGAGTCTCCTGCCTCTGCCTCCCAAGTAGCTGGGACTACAGGCGCCCGCCACAATGCCCAGCCATTTCTTGGTTGCAGCCGTCATTGTTGTTTGGCGGGCCCAGGCTGGATTTGAACCCGCCAGCTCAGGTGTACGTGGCTGGTGCCTTAGCCCGTTGAGCCACAGGTGCCAAGCTGAATCTTCTGAATTTGATGCTCAGACAACAAAAGAAATAAGGGGCTTCTGTGCTGTTGTGCTAAACAACTCTATAGGTCTCACTGCTGGCCAAAACGTATATAGCCTGTTGCCATAAATGATCACAGGACTAGAACAGTGCAAACATGGCTGACTCTCATTTACACAGGTTTTAGAGGAAACCCAGAAAAGAAAGGCTGGGCTAGAGAGTAAATTCAAATGGGGGGGGGGGGTTGGGGGAACCTATGGGAGAAAAATAACATGGCTCTGCTAAGAGGCAGTAAGCCTATAACACAAGAAAGAGGTTATTGGCAGGAGAGGTGGGGGTGGGGGAATGGCTATGGGAACCAGGGAACACAATGTACTCAGTTTCAATTTTTTAATAGCCTTTGCATTGGAAACTTGGCTTGGGAGCCACCTAGGAAGGGGGGAATGCTTCGTCATGGATAAGACAGCTCATTTTAGAATAGGAAGTAAGTATTTCTCTGGCCTGAGAGGTTTTACCACTGGAGTACATCAGGGATCAGTGCTGAGGATGAGCTTCATAAATATCCAGAAGAGCCAAATGCTCTATATAATTGCCAGTAAACAGACTTCAGTGAGAATAGATATATGATACTTCACTGAGGGAAAAATAAACCAGATTATCCTTTGAGGATGAGAATTACGAGTTATCAGTTATGTCTCAGAAAAAGATTTAATATTCATTGTAGATTTTCACCTGAAGATAGCCTCAACATAAGGTAAAAAAGTTAACTACAACACTGATTGAAAACCTAAGGTTCAATTGGGGAGTGGTGGGGTGGAGGTGGGGGAAGGCAGTCCATTTTTTTTTTTTTTTTAATAGCTCAAGCATAATAAAGTCTTTAGGGTCCTGGGTGCACTCCAAATTGAATAGTGGCCCTGAAGGAAAGACCACCTGAGCAGCATTATTCCAAGAATGGATTCTGGAAACATCTGTAACACTTTTACATAAGTGATTTTCATTAGCCTTGACAGCACATTTTAGAAGTATGTTAGAGTGTATTAGCACATTTTAGAGTGTCTTTTTAAAGTTCTTACCCTGTCTACAAAGCCAGGGCCTTTACTTGGGGCATGCCAAGTCCCACCAACCTCCTGGGGCCCAATAGATTATTTCGAAGCTAATATAGTCATGGAAACAAGCCGCCATAGGCAGCCTCAGAAAAAGCCCCTGTGGAGATTCTGCCACAAATAACAAGCTCATCCAGGAGATGGGTTGCACTCCAGGCCACTCTATGCTAGGGTGAAACAACAGAGTTACACAACAGAGGGGCTGCAAACCAGGGCCAGGCACAACTCCTATGAGAAAAACACCAAAAAAGAGCAGTGATTGGGTTGGGGGGACATGTGTTATTTTTTAAGTTTCTGGTGTTTTCAGCTGTGAAAGATGAATGTCAGATCTTAGTTACTTCCACTTATTATCATTCTCCATTATACTACCTTGGGAATAGTATTAAGCTGTGTGATCATGGATAAATTAACATCTCTGAAAATCAATTTCCACCTCCATAAAATAGAGGTAACTAGTAATAGCACTTATATCTCACAAGACAATTGGGAAAATTAAATAACATAAGTAAATAATATGATGGCCTGGTAAGTAATAAAACCTCTACAAAATAAGGCTGTTATTGTCATTACTATTACCAACATAAACAAACAAAAATAATAACAACAACAAAAAAACCCGCTAACCCCAAAGCCCAAGCAGGCAAGGCCTATAAATGGCAGCCAAAAGCCTGTCTAATGAGCTGTACTCGGAGGCTCCCATGGGCCATTTACAACAGGAGAGTGAACATTACTGGCTTCCAGTGCATGCCACCATGACTTGGCCTGCTCTGCAGCTGCTCTTATGCTCTTCTGATTCTAAAAACCCAAGAAGACAGAGCACATCACAGAAACAACTAAAGCTTCTTTCTCATGTACTTGCTGATATAAAGGACAAATGGAAACACTATAGAGTTTTTATTAAGTCCTCTCTCTTGGCTCCAAATTAGCTTCTTTTCCAGACACTTCTTTAGAATATACCATCATAACCTCATATTTTACCTCTCTCACAGTTTCTTTTCATCAAGGGTCTTTTGAAATTTTCCCTGTTTAGAAGTGGGGAGAGGAAAAAAAAAAAAAAAAGAAGTGGGGAGAGAGGAAGTGGTGGAGTCTACAGTGAAGATATTGTGTTCTGGCAGTAAAAGTGGCAGTAATGAAATGTCAATCCAGTTTTTTTTTTTTAATTTTTGGTTAAATCAGAAAATATAAACAAACCAGTTTACCTGACCCTGAAGTAACTATAAACTGCTGTAATCCCAAATAAACTTCTAAATTGTCCTGAAGAACTGGAAACTGAAAACAAAGAAATAAAGGTATTTTTTAAAAAACGCATAAACCAAAGTTTAAACAGCACTTTAACATCATTAAAACATTGCAAGTACTGATGGGGCAAGAAGTAGGATCAAAAACTTTACTCTGGGAACCTGTATACATAGCTAAGAAGAGGTGGCTCCCCTGTTGTGTCCCTCCCCCTAAAAGTTCTATAATTGAGGCTACCAATTAACACACAGTATAAAAAAAAAAGTATAAAATAAGTATGATACTTTTTTGTTGTTGAGACAGAGCATCACTCTGTTGCCCAGGCTAGAGTACCATGGTGTTGGTCTAGCTCACAACAACCTCAAACTCCTGGGTTCAAGTGATCCTCCTGCCTCAGCCTCCCAAGTAGCTGGGATTATAGGCACCTGCCCCAGTGCCCAGCTATTTTTTTCTATTCTTAGTAGAGATGAGATCTTGCACTTGCTCAGGCTGCTTGAACTCCTGAACTCAAGGGATCCTCCCAGCTCAGCCTCCCAGAGTGTTAGGAGTACAGGTGTAAGCCACCACACCTGGCCAGCTTGATACTTTTTTCAAAGCAAAGCAAGAAAAACTAGGGTGTGATCATCACATTCATAATGGAAAACATTAATCTACACTTTTTAGAGCTCTGATATAGAGCATATCTCTACAAATCTAAGGCAACCCCTACCCTGGAGAGAAATATCAGTTAGGCCTTATCAAAGTCCATGGCAAAAAGAAAAAATGAGCCAAATCATTGAGAAGTCAGTTTCCCCTGCTCATGTAGCAGAGAGAACATCATAACTGGAGTTGGATCTTTTTAACTACCACTATCAAGGTTAAAAATAAAACTTAAATGTGACTGGCCCCTAAGAAAGACAGGCAGCGAAGTAAAATGGCACTTTCCATGACAGAGCACAAGACAAAGCTGAGCTGTAAATGCTAAAACTGACCCAAAAAAGGGGGTACGTTGAAGAAGCACAACTTAAAATGAGTGAAATCAGTCCTATGACTGAAGATCTAGTACATAAACACAGGCAAAGGGACCTAGCAATTTGCCAAGAGTTAAGTATTACAAAGACTAGCTTTTTAGTAACTTTATAAAATAACATCTGCTTGGCCTAGCCACTTTTCTTTGTTTTTTTTGAGACAGAGTCTCACTACGTCGCCCTTGGTAGAGTGTCGTGGCGTCAAGCTCACAGCAACCTCAAACTCTTGGGCTTAAGCGATTCTCTTGCCTCAGTCTCCCAAATAGCTGGGACTACAGGCATCCACCACAACACCCGGCTATTTTTTTGTTGTAATTATTTAGGTGGCCCAGGCCAAGTTCGAACCTGCCACCCTCAGTGTATGTGGCTGGCACTGTAACCACTGTGCTACGGGCACCGAGCCAGCCTGGTCACTTTTGAGATACTGATAAAGGCATTAAATGATGTTAATTTGTCAACGCTGAGGTATAGCATTATTCTCTGTTTAAAAAAATTATATATACACACACATAAATATATATATACATACACATACATACGACATACACGCATGTGGTGCTCTATGTACAGGGAAATAATGACTATTCAATCCCCTTCAAATGGTGAGTTACCAGTGTTGAGAAGGCATGTGTGGGAAGGAGCTCCATCACTTTGGCCACTACCTCTAAGCTCTGACGTAAGTACCGCTGCCACTCTGTCTGCTGCTGTGGGAGAAACACAAAAGAATCAGTTCTCCCAGGCAGGCACAATCTTGCCATCATCCTTGCCAAGCACTCCTTTGCCTCAAGTTTACTCTCAGACAAAAATTTTTGAAAAAATGGAAAATGGAAGAAACAGGTTATTTATAACTTTATTTTTTTGTTTGTTTGTTTTTTTGTGACAGAGCCTCAAGCTGTCACCCTGGATAGAGTGCCGTAGCATCACAGCTCACAGCAACCTCCAATTCATGGGCTCAAGCGAGTCTCTTGCCTCCGCCTCCCAAGTGGCTGGGACTGCAGGCACCCGACACAACACCCGGCCATTTTTTGGTTGCAGCAGTCATTGTTGTTTGGCGGGCCTGGGCTGGATTCGAACCTGCCAGCTCAGGTGTACGTGGCTGGCACCTTAGCCTACTGAGCCACAGGCGCCACGCCAGATTATTTGTAACTTTAAAAAGGTCAAGCCAGAATATATCTTTAACAATGAATTAATTTCCTAAAAACCTATCTTCTCAGAAAGCAAACAATCTGAGTAAAATAGCCCATTTCTCCCCCTGGCATTATGGGAACCGAGACCTGTCCCATCTGCAAGACCTGTACACTTATTCATACAATTTACCTATGGCCCACAGATAGCCAGCATTGGCATACTCTGGGGGTTCGTCAGAAACACAAATTCTGATTCCCCTCCCCAACCCTTCAGAATCAAAATCTGTTTTAACAAGCTGTTCCAATGATTCTTATCCATGCTGTAGTTTAAGAAGCAAGATATATCATTCCCTTTTTGGAAGATAAAAAAATTAAGGCTCAGAGAAATTCCAGGCCCAGCCCTCCATTTTGTCCGTGCCCAAGGTTGCAGAGATTCAAATCCAGGACAGATTTCTTTTTAACCCAAACATGGCTACCCGTAAGGTCTTGGTCATGCATACACAGTCACTCTTGTTTTGAGAATGACAGTAGTTACTTGAAAATTTTAAAGTGCCTTGTGGTTAAGAAAAAAATACTGAAGTTGTGCCCCTAAAAACATTTTCCTCATTAATGTTAAATACACAGCTCAATAAATTCAAGACTGATTTTAAGAAATATTAGTTTGCATAATATACCCAAAATAGACTTTACATTTTAGTCTTATCATTTAAGTATTTCTTCAACTATTTTCACCAGTATCAAACTATTATTTGTGTTGTCCACAGTGGAGAGCACAGGTATGGCTGCAAGACAGAGAAAATAGGAAGGACAGAGTTCTCACTAAACCACTTTTCATGGTACATATGGTTTCTCTACTTATATCGTTTGTCTACATAAGTAAAGATGCCTATAAAATATTTTTATAGTTAATAAGCCCAAAGAGACCAGTAGGAAATAAAAAATTTCAAATGTACAACTTAAACTGTAAGGCTACTCTGGTTTAAGGATGGTCCCTAGAGAGAGGGGTTACAGGTTCCAAGTCTCCATTCTGACTCACATCACAACATGACAGAGACTTAAGGTCAGTTAGGGAGTGTCACTTACATCATCATCCAGAGTCTCATCATCCAGCTCCTCCAACTGGGCCTGGTTGTATCTGAATTGGATTCGATTCAGCACCTCTGTGAGCAAGAGGACCAGGGCATCTTCATACCTATGTGGCAGGGAGAAATCCAACATTAGGTAAAAAGAGGCTTTTAGACCAGGTTTCAAAAAGGCCTCCTGCAATATAAATGAAACGGTATCCACGATGGATTGCCACCAATTAGCAGCATTTAATTCCTGGTCCTTAGTTTATGGGGAGGCGTACATGCGTGCGTACGTGTAACAGCAACAGCCAAGTACCATACACCTTCTTGAAGGATTAATATCCTTCTTTGTCTCTGGTATCAATTTTTACCTTAAAGTCTATTTTGTCTAACATTAGCATAGCTACCCCAGCTTCCTTTTGGTTATTGATTGCACGGAATATCTTTTTCCATCCATTTACTTTTAATCTATTTGTATCTGAATCTAAGTCTTTTGTAGAAAATATAAAGTTGGATCATGGTTTCTTAAATTCATTCTTTGCCTTTTAACAGAAGAATCTAATCCACTACATTTAATGTATTTACTGATAAAAGATTTCTAGCCATTTCTTTCTTATATTCCTCAATTCCTCCATTCCACCTTCTTTTGTGTTAAATTGGTATTTTTTAGCACAGCATTTTCAATGCTTTTTCATTTATTTTACTATTTATTTTTAAGTTATTATTTTAGTAGTTGCCTAACTACTAATTATTATATTATATGCACTACATACAAATGTCACTTAATTCAATGTTTTTAACAACTGTGAAATGAAGATAGTATCAATATTGTTCTCATGAGGAAACAAAAGGTAAATGGTCACAAAGCTAGCTATTTTATGGTTCCCTAACTCAAAATCTCACATTCTCTCTACACATAAATCACCAGTGGGTATTTTTGTTTTGGGGGCGTTTTTTTTGAGACAGAGTCTCAATATGTTGCCCTTAGTAACAACTTCAAACTCCTAGGCTCAAGAGCTCCTCTTGCCTCAGCCTCCCGAGTAGCTGGGACTATATAGGTACTCGCCACAACACCCAGCTAGTTTTTAGAGCGGAGGTCTTGCTCTAGCTCAGGCTAGTCTCGAACTCTTCACCTCCAGCGATCCACCCGTCTCAGCATCCCAGAGTACTAGGATTATAGGCTTAAGCCACCGGGCCCGACCCCACCAGGGGTTTTTAAACCTGCTCCGCCCAACCCCCAAAACCTAATCATTAGTCAATTTTAAGAAGACTTAGAAACTTTAAGAAGAAATGGAAAAGTCTGAGGAAACCCTGACCCTTCTAGCTGGATCTAAGAATAATTTCTCAAAGAAAATAATTAGAGCCCTAGGTTTGGATATTTTCCACATGTGGTCAGAACCTAACTCAGAAGATAAGTTATTTGCAACAGTTGCTACCACAAGAACCAACAAATCACTCATTTTCAAGAACAAATCCTGTTGCATAAATGCTCATCTGTCCTGAAATGCTTCTAAGACATGTTAAGGGACTGCTCCCATACATTAAGCAAAGCACCCATAAGCTTATTGGTTATAAGCTCTCAGAGCCAATCTACTTGCCATACTTGGGTGTGCCGGGGCTGAGCCTACAAAAAACACATTTCTCCCTACCCTGTTCTCTCAATAGGGTTCTCGAGGAAGACTAGGCAGAAGGAGGGGCAATAGGACTTCATTCTTCCTGTGGGCTTGCTATCCTGGCACTTCTGCCCCAGCAGTAACAACCTGGCAGCAGCAAATTGCTCTAGCTTCCAGCTTTATTCCATTTTCCCAGAACCAATACCGTGCACCCTCAGAGGTGCCAGCAGCAGCCAAGCAACACCTCTCCTCAAAGGAATGGATCCCAGCTCCTTGGGGCCCATCCTCTGAGTTCCTGCAGCAGATGGGTGGAGGAAATCTGAGCCTAGCAAATGGATGGAGAAGATCTGAGCCCCCTCCCTTCACAGATCTGAGCCCAGGTTGCATAAGGCCCCACCACCCCCCAATTGTAATAACCCCAACCTCTTTCCTTTGTACCCTAGCCTTATGGGTGGAGTCGCTTCCTGTAGCATGTGTGTTTTCTCAGTGTTCCCTTTTTGTTTTTCTAGCTCTCTAAAACCCATTTTATTCATTTCGTTCTTGGGTTTTTTTTTTGCTGTTTTTGGCCAGGGCCGGGTTTGAACCCACTACCACTCCAGTATATGGGGCCGGCACCCTACTCCTTTGAGCCACAGGCACTGCCCCCATTTCATTGATTTCTTACAATAAATTCTCTATTAATAAGTTTGGTTTCTGTTTTCCTGATGGGACACTAATATAACATCCAATCTAATAAGGTGAGTACTGGACTGCAAGATAACCAAAGCCAGAGGTATCTAATGTCAAGACCAAATACAGTCCAGCTAATCTAAGAGCTACAATCCCTAAGATGAGACTAGAGACAGCCTTTGACACACCACTTACCAATACTCCTGGACTCTCCTATTTCAGAGCCTGATAGGTGTAAGAGCTCGTTTCTTAAATACAGACAGAGATACTGGCTACCAATCTCGCTTCCAGCAACACTGTTTGCAAATGACAGAATAACCTAACAAACTACCATCCTAGACTAGATTGGCAATTGAGCATGACCTGGGAAAGAATGTTGGCAGGAAATATTACTAATAAAATTGGCAAACATCTATGGGGGAAATCGCCCAATAAAGTCAAAATTCCACCTCAGGAGACTTCACAAAAAGTAAGATCAAACACATTCCCTATATTCTCAGGATATAATTCCTAAAGATACAGAAATTTCATGCTATAAATTGCTGACATTTTTACAGTTTTCCTCTGAAAGAAAACCCACTTTAGACGGGAAAGTAGACCAGAGGATGGATGGATTCTGACATCAATAAATTGCCTTACTGAATGGAAAGAAAACTTAGTGATTACGGTTGCAAAGGTTAACCCTAAATTACACCTAAAATCCTAACTGGCAGTTGGCAACTCTGGCAATACAATAAATAAATAAATAATATTTTAAAACAGCACTTAGAAAATTAAACCCAGTCAGGAATCAGGCTAACATAGATATATATAACTGACCTCCCAAGGTATTGGTAAGAGCTGGGAACATTCATGGATATGTCAGAAACTGACCTGTCCAATAACCCATCGTCCCCTTCTTCCTTAGTGAGAGAACATTAGCACTGAAACCAACTGAAAGACTACATTTCCCAGCTTTCCTTCTAGACAGAATGATTGGTCACTAAAAGAAGTCACTGGGTGGGTCTTGGGAAAGTTTTTTTAGCCCAAGCTATCCCATTTCTCATTTCTGTTGTCTAAATTTGAGGGTGTGATGTCTGCAGCATCATCCAGCATCCACCTTTGACCATAAGGTGGCAGTGGAGAGGAAAGCCATGCCTAACGCTGGTAGAACAAACAGGTAAAAGGGTCCAAAAATTAACTGACAAAGAACAAAGAGACACTATTTCTCAAGGGAAAGACAATCAAGAGAGGTGAACCTCAAGATGACTTTAAAGCAGCTACTGTTACAATCCTCCATGAGAGTCTTCAGATGGGAGGTTACAGACTGAATTGTGTGTCTCCTCCCCCCACCTCCAGTTCCTATGTTGAATCCTGACCCTCAATGTTGCCTTATTTGGAGACATGGCCTATAAAAAGGTGATAAAGATAAGACTGATGCCCTTCTAAGAAAAGTAAGAAACATGAGAGAACATGCCCTCTCTCCACGCATGCACACTTACAGAACACTCCACCCAACAAGAGCAAAACGGCCACAGGAGAACACAGACAGACAGCAGCCATCCATAAGCCACTAAGAAAGCTCTCACCAGAAACTAAATCTGCTGACACCCTGGAGTGTAACTTCTTCTAGTCTCCAGAACTGTAAGAAAATTAATTTCTATCATTTAAGCCACCAAGCCTGTGGTGTTTTGTTATGGCAGCATAAACTAACAGAGAAGGCAGATGATAAGAGAAAGAGATCTGGAGAATGCATAAAAAGCAAGAGAACTGGCAAATGTCTTGGTAAATGCTATAATATACTATTCATTTCCTCTTAAGATCTTTAAAATATGGATGATAGGTAAAAGTATAAATTAGAACATTGTCTGATGGGTTTTCAAATTGTGTAAAACATACAGCAACTTCAATACAAAGAAGGAAAGGTAAAGTAATCTATATGGTGGTACAGTTTCCATATTATACTTGTGGTAAAATGTTAATGTGAAAAGTTAAATATACATATATTGTCATACCCAGAAACACTAAACTACCATGTAAAGAGATACAGTCAAACAAGACATCGAAAAAGGAAAACTAAATGTGTATACAACTAACACCAGAGTATCAAAATAAATGAAACAAAACTGATAAAAAAGGAGATGAATAAAATCCACAGTTATACCTGGAGAATTCACCTCTCTCTCAGTAATGATAGAACAAGTATAGGATAAAGAAGACTCATGCAACCGACCTGACATAACTGCATTTATAGAACATTCCACCCAACACAATACACATTTTTCCCCTAAGTATATAATAAACAATGTTCAAAAAGACTGGGTCATAGTGCGGCACCTGTGGCTCATCGAGTAGGGTGCCGGCCCCATATACTGAGGGTGGCGGGTTCAAACCCAGCCTCAGCTAAACTGCAAAACAGAAAAATAGCCGGGCATTGTGGCGGGCACCAGTAGTCCCAGTCTTGCTGAGGCAAGAGAATTGCCTAACCCCAGGAGTTGGAGGTTGCTGTGAGCTGTGTGACACCACGGCACTCTACCCAGGGTGATAAAGTGAGACTCTGTCGCTACAAAAAAAAAAAAAGACTGGGTCATAAAACAAACGTGAAAAAATGTAAAAGAACTAAAATCACACAAACTATGTTTGCAGATTTTAATAAAATTAACTAGAAAATAAAAAGATACATGGATAACTCCCCAAACATTGAGAAATTAAACACAAATAGGAAATCTGAAGGAAATATTTAAAAAGAAAATATTTGAAATCAACTGAAAATACAACTTATTAAAATTTGATGAAAAAAGCTAAAGTAGTTCTTAGAAGGAAACTTGTAACATTAAATGCTTGTACACACAATGGAGATAAGTTCTGAAAGTGAAATGAAATTATATATGTTCAGGCAAGTAAATAGTACATGCTCAATGAATATATTATGAATAAAGAACAAAAAAATTAATAAGAAACACAGAGGCAGGCTCGGCACCTATAGCTCAGGTGGCTAAGGTGCCAGCCATATACACCAGAGCTGGCCAGTTCGAACCCAGCCTGGGCCTGCTGAACAATGACGAGTGCGACAACAACATCAAAAATAGCCGGGTGTTGTGGCAGGCGCCTGTAGTCCCAGATACTTGGGAGACTGAGGCAAGAGAATCGCTTAAGCCCAGGAATTAGAGGTTGCTGTGAGCTGTGATGCCACAGCACTCTACCAAGGGTGACAGCTTGAGGCTTTGTCTCAAAAAAAAAAAAAAAAAATAGGCAATAAAGACAAAACACCAAGTTGAATAACTCCAAAGTTTTGAAACATCATTCTGGGTAGTTTTTTCAACTCAATGAAGAAAGACCCCATTCATTTGCTCTTTGGGGCAGTTGAAAAAATGAATTTCTCTTAGCAGGAGTTAGCTAACAGAATTCTAATCTAAACCTAGTTAACACCTTTTATTAACTGCATCAAAAAATCATGTGTAACAGTGGCATTTCCTCTTTATTAAGCAGAATAACCCACTCCAAAAAGAGCAATAATTTTTCTCATGCTCACCCACATTTGTTTACAGCCTAATCTAATGTCACCCGGAATTCCTATGCTGGCCTATGGCCAGCACTTGCCAGTATTCTCATGACAAAGGGGTTCACAGGACATGACTCAATGCCTTTAGGTTGCTTCACACACTCAGAGATTTCTTCATCTTCCTATAAAAATAAGTTTCTACATAGGTGACTCGCCTTACATTGACGAGCACAAAAATAAAGAAGTGAGAGAGAAAGAGAACCGATAGTCACTGAGCACCCATGTCAGCCAAGGCACTTTGCACACACTGGTTTGTTCCACTTTCTCAACCACATGTGAGGAAGGCACAACTATCCTCAAGTACAAATGATGAAAAGGAAACTGAAATTTGGGTCATTCCATACCACCCCTGTAAATGGCAGTCAGGACAGTCTTCAGGAGTATCCAATCTGCAGCCATTGGGGCCACATGGTGATTTTTTAAAAGTTTTTTTGTTTTTTGGTTTTTTTTTTTTGCGTATCTGTAGCGTTGGATATCAGAAAAAGTACGCAAAGACTTTTGATTTTGCTAATCAGCTTTCATTTGTGTTTGTGTATTTAATGCGTGGCCTAAGACAACTTACTCTTCCAATGTACAGGAGAGAAAAAAAGAGGTTGGACACCACTGAATTTACCCCATCAGCAATTTTACTCAGGAGGAAATATAAAAACATTTATCCCATGAAGACTGGGAATCAAGTTCTCTCAAGTCCTTGCCAGCTCCGATCAAGAAACTCAGCGAGCAGGGAACATGCTGAACTCTCAATTTCTCAGCTCCTAGCACCAAAAATAAATCCGTGTACATTTGTGCTTCTAAATTTGTAGCCTACAATGCTTACCACTTTGTTGTGATGAATGATGCAAAACCTTTAAACCACAAGGGACAGGAACTGAGTGCTGCCTTTGTGACTTAACCACACCTACGATTCTCATTTAAGACACCAAGAAAATACTTCTGACTACTTCCTACAAGAACAGTTGCTTCTGAAATTCTGGCTTAAGTCACAAATGTGATTCCAAAATCACTCATCTTCCCTCTATATTTTATCAGTAGAAAAAATTGCTTGATTACATTAGCATGCTCTTAGGTGAAGGGGATAATTGCCAGTAGCCAATGCCCTTCATCAGCTGTTCCTGCAAAACACTACATCTCGGCTCTATCATAGTCTCTAATAATCTACAACAGTTACTGCCAAACTCAAAATCTTCATTTAAAAGCTTTTGTGTACACATTTGTACAAATGTATAATGCAAGGGTGACAGAAAAAAATAGAAGCTGAAGTTCAGATATTTTCTTTGTGCACTCCAGGGGAATACCTGATATACACCCTTCCTTCTAGCCTGCTATCCTAGACAAGAGGGCGTCTGAAAGGACAAGTAGTTCCCCAGACATTATTTCTCTTTAATAGCATAAAACAAGATAAGCTTTCATGGTTTGTAGTTGTTTTTTTAAACACATAAAAGTACTATTTAGGCTGCACACAGTGGCTCATGCCTGCAATCCTAGCACTCTGGGAGGCAGAGGCAGGAGGACTGTTGAAGCCAGAAGTTCAAGACCAGCTTGAACAACACAGCAAGACCGTATCTCTATAAAAAGTACAAAAATTAGGGCAGGAGCCCTAATCCCTTGATCTTAGGAGTTTGAGGTTACAGTGAACTATGATCATGCAACTGTACTTCAGCCTGGTCAAAAGTGAGATCTCATCTTTGTTTTTTTTTTTTTAAGTGTACATATATGTTTAAAGAAAAAGTTATAAAAAATTAGAAAGCCTCATTTAGGATGATAATCAAATGATCAATAAGAAAAATTCCTGTGTTTAAAATGCTTAGCCGGAACCACTGACAACCTTCATGTCAGATGGCAAATGGCTGGGTAGGAAGGCTGATACTTAGGGAGTGTGCCTGAGGCCTTTAGACCATCCAGGATCCCTGTCACCTAACTCCATGGTCACCGCCATAGTCAAATGGCAGTAATATCACCTGTGACTTAGTTTTATTGTTGTCATTACCACAACCATTCTCTGAGTGCCTAATACATCTAGATACCATGCCACCAAGTATTTTACATACATGATCTCCTTGATTTCTCACTATCCTTAAAAAGAGGTAGTGGTATGGCTATCTCACAAGAGGAAATGTAACCAGCCTATAACTTGACCAAAAGTAATGCTGCTACCACAAAGCAGAAAATTCCTCTACTCCTACTGGCACAAGTGTATATTTAACACTAATGATGTGCTAGTGTATATTTTCTCAATGGAACTATATTTTTCACATCTCTCCTTTGAACTGTGCTTTTGAAAGTATTTACATATTAATCATTTCCTCAGTTTATTTTCTCAACTAATCTGAGAGGATATTAAGAAATAGCTACCCCTAAATATAGAAAAATTAGGCATAGTCCCAGAACCATATGATGTGCCTGTTCAGCACACAAGAAAGAGATTTTAGCAAAAGTACCTTTTCTTTGTAGAATCACATTCAAAAACCAATTACTTTAAAGTTGGCAACTTCACCAAAAACAGGATCTACTACTGTGTACTAAGATTTCTGATACATAAATGCACTACCCATAACCACATATGACCTGACACTGCAGCAATTTGAAAGCTGTTCTGCAATCACAAAACCTAATATCGGGAAAGAAATAATAAATGTTTAAATTTGGAATACAAATATTCTGTTTAAAATTTTAAAAACTCATAAAACCTTTTTTACTGTTTGGTTAAATAGTAATGAAATGGGTTTTAGAGGTCCTGTCTAACCTCTCTTCTCAAGCAGAGGAGTTTCTCCTCTCCACCTTCCTGTATGTGGCACATGTTTGGGGAAGGAGTATTAACTAACTCCACTATCAATCACTGGTATCATTTACTGAGCATTTACAATATGTCACACATTCAAAATAAATTAGTTGATTATTTCTTTCTTTTTTTTTTTTTCTGAAACAGAGTCTCACTTGTTAGAGTGCTGTGGCCTCATACCTCACAGCAACCTCAAACTCCTGGGCTCAAGTGAGCTTCTTGTCTCAGCCTCCTGAGTATGTGGGACTATAGGTGTCTGGTTATTTTTTTTTTGAGATGGGGTCTCACTTTTATCAGGCTGGTCTCACACTCCTGAACTCAAGCAGTTCACCCATCTCAGCCTCCCAGAGCCTGGTCCCTGATTATTTCATTAATGTTACTTAACAACTCTTACCATCATTCCCATTTTATAAATGAGGAAACAGAAGCTTTCAGGGGCTAAGTAACTTTCCCAATTGGGAACTATAAAACCAGGACTCCAACCTAGGTCTGCCTGATTCCCATCATGGCTTCCATACTACAGAACCTCCCTCATCCACTGGACAGGTCTTGCACACAATGACCACCTCATCTGAAATTGTTCTTATAAATATTGTGCAAAAAAGAAAGAGCTTTAACCAGGCGGGGCACGATGGCTCACACCTGTAATCCTAGCACTCTAGGAAGCTAAGGCAAGTGGACTGCTAGAGCCCAGGAGGAGTTCAAGACCAGTCTAAACAAGAGTGAGAACCTGTCTCCACTAAAAGTAGAAAAACTAGCTGGGTATGGTAGCGCATGCCTATAATCCCAGCCACACAGGAGCCTGAGGCAAGAGGATCAGAACCCAAGAGTTTGAGGTTGCTGTGAGCTACAATGACACCATGGCACTCTACCCAGGGCAACAGAGTGAGATTCAGTCACAAAAAAAAAAAAAAAAAAAAAAAAACCAAACAGTAAAATAAATCTTCAAGTACTCTTTTAGGTAAGTGTGATCAAGTAGGGCCACATCACCAAGTATGTAACATCATACCATAATTAGACCTGTGCACTAGAAACCTAAGAATTAGAGTTAGTTTAATAGGACTACTCTGATTCTACAATGTAAAATATTTTTTGCCTCCTTCCTGTCTTTTCAGTATGTGATTGGAATGCAGCCACATACTGAGAATATGACAAGTATATTTCTGCTAAGAAAACAGCCATTTTTACTTTTCCCATATATGGATCCTGCCATTATTTTCCTGGCATGCTGGCTTTTTTGTTTGTTTGTTTGTTTTTTTGAGACAGAGTCTTACTATGTCACCCTCAGTAAAGTGCAGTGGCTTCGCAGCTCACAGCAACCTCCAACTCTTGGGCTTAAGCAATTCTCTTAATTCTCTTGCCTCAGCCTCCCAAGTAGCTGTGACTACAGGCGCCTGCCACAATGCCCGGCTATTTCTTTGTTGTAGTTATCATTGTTGTTAGGCAGGCCCAGGCTGGGTTCGAACCCGCCAGTCCTGGTGTATGTGGCTGGCGCCTTAGCTGCTGAGCTACAGGCGCCAAGCCAGCATGCTAAATTTCCAACTTTCCCTCCTCATCTTCCCACCCAATGGCACTAAGATGATCATATTATGTAGGGAATATACTTTCTTCCTGTGAGCAAGAAAAATGAGTTTGAGAAACATGGGATGGGGGACAAACCTTGTCCTACCTTCTGTTTTTAAGAAATATAATTTAAAAAACAGGCTCTGTGGCTCACACCTATAATCCTAGCACTCTGGGAGGCCAAGGCAGGTGGACTGTCCGAGCTCAGAAGTTTGTGACCAGCCTGAGCCAGAGACTCCATCTCTACAAATAGTCAGGCATTGTGGTAGGCACCTATAGTCACAGGTACTTAGGAGGCTGAGGCAAGAGGATCACTTGAACCCAAGAATTTAAGGTTGCTGTGAGCTATGACATAATGGCACTCTACTGAGGGCAATAAAATGAAACTGTCTCAATAATTAATTAATTAATTAAATATAATAAAAAGCAAAGAAGCAATTGTCTCTGGAGTGTGGAATTATGAATAACATATCTTCTTTATATTTTTCTCTGTCTTTTCCTAGTTTTAAAAATAACACTTTTTCTCATGACAGTATTTATTAATTTATTTAGGAAATTTTCAAATACATACAAAAGGAATAAGAAGATAAAGAACCCCAAGCTCTTATCAACCACTTCAATATCAATTACCAAACACCGAGCCAGCTGTTTCTTCCCTACTTCCCATCTATCCCTCACTGGGTTATTTTAAAGCAAATCCCAGATGTCAAATCACCTTATTCAATAAATACTTTAGTATGTATTGCCAAAATAAGGGTCTTTTTTTATTTTTTGGAGACAGAGCCTCAAAAGCTGTTGCCCTGGGTAGAATGGAGCTCACAGCAACCTCCAACTCCTGGACTCAAGCAATTCTACTGCCCCCGCCCGCATCCCAAATAGCTGGGACTATAGGCGCCCACCACAATGCCCGGCTATTTTTTGGTTGCAGCTGTCATTGTTGTTTGGCAGGCCCCAGCTGGATTTGAAATGTGGCTGGCACCTTAGCCACTTGAGCCGCAGGTGCTGAGCCAATAAGGGGTCATTTAAAAAAATTATTTTATCATTTTTAAAAATTTAGAAAACAACACACCACACAAAAGCATTCTTGTACTTAAGAATTAATAACAAATGTTACAGAAAAATAATAAATGTAAACAGAATAATTTTTTTTTTTTTTTTTTTTTTTTTTGAGACAGAGCCTCAAGTTATCACCCTGGATAGAGTGCTGTGGCATCACAGCTCATAGCAATCTCCAATTCCTGGGCTCAAGCGAGTCTCCTGCCTCTGCCTCCCAAGTAGCTGGGACTATAGGCAACCGCCACAATGCCCGGTTATTTTTTGGTTGCAGCCGTCATTGTTGTTTGGCGGGCCCGGGCTGGATTCGAACCTGCCAGCTCAGGTGTACATGGTTGGTGCCTTAGCCCATTGAGCCACAGGCGCTGAGCCGAACAGAATAATGTTTTAAGAAAATATTTAAAAGAAAAAAGAAAATGCCCAATGGCATGTAAGCCTAAACAGCTTATATGACTCAGTTTCCTTGAAGTGTTTCAGCTGTATGGCTGCCCCTTTAAACCACAAGAATAACTGGTAAAATGACTAGTTCTAGTTATGTTTGTGGAATTTACCTGTTGAGAACTGCTTCCTTATCTCCAAGACGGCTTTTAATTTTACTTGTCAGATAATCCAAAAAGAGTGTCCAGATATCCAAACAAGAGAAGTAACCTTCATGAGTAGGCTATGGTAAAAAAGAAATCCAGACAATGAAATAATTTAATGCAACTATTCCTTAGAAACACATACACACACACAGTGTTTGCTTCCACCAGATATAGTAAAACCATAAGCCTATGTTCCCTCAGTTTCCCACTAACCAAAACCGGTGCCTCCAGTCAGTGTTCACCACTGGGCACGATTAAACCTAACAAGACAAGAAAAGGGCACTGTAGAGCACATCATTAGGGAGACACTGTGCAACAAACTGAGTTATAAAATCAGCTAATTCAAATCTAATTAGAATCTAAATCTAATCCTCTAATTTTAGAAGAATAGAAATTGAGATCCAGAGATATGAGCCGTTCCAAGTCCGGGGTAGGAGCAGGTCCCTTTTTCTACAGCCAGTAAGTGTTCTTTCCACTATGAATAATTATAAAAACAAAAATAAGTTTCAGTGGCTCCAAAGGTGACAGGTGCACCCACTGAAAAGTAAGGCTGGAATAGTCTTCTCCTATAACAGACTGATAATGAGCTCATTAAGTCTGACCCTCAGGGCACTATCCTATTTGCAAAAGTAAGGGTGTTTAACAGATCAAGAGCAACCTCTAACAAGAATGGGCCCCAAACGAGCAGAACTCTTGATAGGATCCTAGTCCCCATACCCTGGCACTGACTACCCTTCTCAAGAGCTTTAAGAGTCTATTCTATGCAAAATGCAAGCACCATACTCTCCAACACCAAGTCCTGCCCACGCACACTCAGATTCAACTTGTGGCTCCCAATCCCTGATACATTCACTCAAATTCTCACCACCTCTAAGATCCCATTTGTTTTTCTAGTGACTGCCTTGTTGGTCCACATACTTGGTGGCAAGATCAATTATGAAAAGAATTAATACCACCACCGTCTTCTTTCTTGGATCAGTTTTCTTCTATTTCTGATCCACAAGGAGATCCAAAAGTTTACATAGGCATATAAAGAATTCGCCTGTGGCTCAAAGGAGTAAGGCGTTGGCCTCACATGCTGGAGGTGGTGGGTTCAAACCCAGCCCTGGCCAAAAAAAAAAACGAAAAAAATAATAATAATAAAAAAGAAAAGGCCACTTTAAAAAAAAAAAAGAAAGAAAGAAAGAAAAGAAAAGAATTTGCCAAAACATAACTAAAGATTGGGTTAAGTGGAGCATGGATTGGAGGTAGACAAAAGTGAATCAGGGAAGCACACCAGGATGCTGTCATAAGGCAGCAGTTCTCAACCTGTGGATCACAACCCACAAAGGCTCGCAGCATACGAAAGGTTGACAACCACTATCTTAAGGTGTCCACCCAATAGCCTAGAACAAACTGGTCAACATACAGAGGTGGTCAACATAAGGAACTGGGCCTACTGTACTAATACATACGTGTGGTGCATGTCTGGTCTATGAAAATTAGGTCAACTTGAGGAGATAGTCGGTGGAGAAAGATGGTCAACTATGGAAGTTCTACTGTACATAATCTTTTTTTTTTTTTGAGACAGAGCCTCAAGCTGTCACCCTGGATAGAGTGTCGTGGCATCACAGCTCACAGCAACCTCCAATTCCTGGGCTCAAGCAAGTCTCTTGCCTCCATCTCACAAGGAGCTGAGACTACAGGTGCCCGGCCATTTTTTTGGTTGTAGCCCTC
>CAUYON010017444.1:0-113192 GCA_963573935.1 Arctocebus calabarensis
ATGTGCGTTCCTCGACCTTGTCTCTTGACTCAGCTCCAAACCGTTGGCTTTCTTGCTAAATTTCTGTCCTTTAACTCTCCTTCTGGACAGGAGCGTCTGCAGAAAGCTGGCTACAGACCGCCATCTTGGCTCCTCCCCTCAGCACTGACATATTTTATTGAATGCTTATTATGTACTTGGCACTGTAATAGGCATTTGTGAACACAACATAATCTAATTTATATCTCACAATAACTTTATGTGAGGGTAATATATTAGCTCCATATTATGAAAGACAAAACAACTGTGGCTTAGAGATGTTTAGTTTCTTCCTTATGGTCATAGGATAATCAAATGGCAAAGCTGTGTTTCCAGCACTGGTATCTCTCATGGACTTTCTCACTTATTCACCCAATTCATAAATATTTATGGAATAGGTATGTACTGGACTAAATGTTGTGAATATGGGAATATACCAAAAATATACATTTTAAGTTATGATTACATGAATAACCACCTAAGGGTGGTGATAAAGGGTAAGGATTCTGGTGAAAAGTTCAGGGGGCTATAAAAAGATTTAGGTGGGGCACACATTGCAGTCTGAGACATCACAGAGCTCCCTGAGAAGGAGGCACAAATCTGGGACCTAAATCTAGGTAGATATTAGCCTCACAAGGAGGAAAAAGCACATGCCAGGCAGAGAAAGCAGAGTGTGTGCAAGCCCAAAGAGAAGACTGGCTGGTAGAGATGCAGAAATAAGGGAGGTGAAGGTCGCTGTACCATGGAGAGCCAGGCAGAAGGGCCAGAGAGGAGGTTGATGAGGCAGGTGGGGTTGAACTCAGGAAGAGCCTCAAAGCCCACACACATGGTAGTGAAAAGAGTGCACCAGTTCCCAGACTACACGCACTGTCAGGGATTCTGGAAGGTTGAATGATACTGATTTTTTTTTTAAATAACTGTAGAACTAATCATTGACAGTACATTAACCCTTTGTGATAAGCATTTTCCATAGGACTGTGCTGTTTGTCTTTTCTTATAGAAAATGATTGAGGCAGATGAAGTGTTCAAGTTGTCATCAACAATCAGAAAATCAATTAAGGCAGATGTTCCAGGATGGCACATTAGTAAATGTCATGTTGTAGTTTATAAAATACACTGGATATATGAGCTATGCCATTTTGGATGATCTAATTGCAAATAATCAGGATGTAATTAAACACTATAGAATTAAAACTATAGTACACGTAGTTTAATTTTCTTCGAGGCTTTTAGTTAAATATAGTATCTTCCTAACAAGGTTATGGCATCTTTCCTCTCATTTTCTCCCAACTTTCCATCGAAAATGCAATTGATGATGTGACACAATGAAATAACCCAAAACTTACTTAAAATGAAGAACATTAATTTCTAGACGTCCTGAAATCTAGAAAGCCTCAAAATAATAATAATGAACTACTGAACACCTAGCATGTATTTTGTTAAACGCTTCTTATGATAATTCTTCCCCAAACTCTTATCTTTTCATTGTTTAATTTCAAACAATAAAACTAACATTTCAAAAAGTTGTGCAAGATCACACAATTTGCGAGGAGAGGACCTTGGGCTCTGGAGTATGTGCTTTGAACCGCAACACCCCATCTCTTCTCCCACTGAGAGTGTCAGAGACAATCCCTTAATCAGGGTCACCAAAAGCTTTTTCATTCAGCTTGCCAATCTCATCTGGTCCTGGGGAGTTGTATTATCCCTGATCCCTACATAAATGCCAGTTTACTGTCCAGAGAGCCAAGGTTTTGGATGAGCTTCACAAAGTGACCGCAGACCTATAGCTACCTTGTCTTTCTTGTTCTTTTCCGGCATACCTATTTCTAGAAAGAGCTGGTCCACACTCCTATCTATAGGGCTGCAGCTTTCCAGTCTGATGCTCCAGCTATGTTCCCCTCAGCACCCTGGTTTACTATGGAACATTTCCCTTGTGCTGACCTGTGATGCTCCCATCTGTGCAGAACAGAACAGAACAGAGTGGGTGAGGC
Source organism: Arctocebus calabarensis (assembly GCA_963573935.1). Lineage (NCBI taxonomy): Eukaryota > Metazoa > Chordata > Mammalia > Primates > Lorisidae > Arctocebus > Arctocebus calabarensis. The sequence continues at coordinate 2,010 of CAUYON010017444.1, forward strand.
TGAGTTTTGATCTGTCTCCCCAAATAGGTAAAGCAAACTGGAGGATGACAGGGGCTGCTTCAGATGTTTAGAAAAAGCTCAGAGAAGCAGACAGAATATGATACAACTCCTGACAGGTCCTTGGAGCAAAAATATCTTATTTAGTTGTATTCACACCATACACATTTGCTATGGGGTATGCAGAGGATCCTGCAAAGCAGGCCAGTACAGGAAGAAATGTGTCCATGTGAGCACTGCTCTGTTCTCTGCAGCTCCCCCCACCACCCTCCACACACCTGTAGTTCTGCAATGGCTGTGCTAACCCCTGGTTAGGTCAGTGTAACACCTGCAAGTCAGGTGTGTATGTGAACAATTGTAATACAATGTTACCTCTGTCAACCTAAAAGGAAGAAGTTGGGGCAAATTATTACATGTAGAGAGTTTGTTTGGGCCAAGGTTGAAGAGTGCAACCCAGGAGCATGGATTCAAGGTGCCCTGAATATATGTTTTGGTTATTAACAGTTACAAGGGAATTTTAGTATTTATGTATTTATTTATTTATTGAGACAGAATCTCACAATGTTGCCTTTGAAAGAGTGCTGTGATGTTGTAGCTCACAGCAACCTCAAACTCTTGGGGTCAGGCCTCAGTCTCCAAAGTAACTGGGACTACAGGCACCCACCACAATACCCAGCCAGTTTTTCTATTCTTAGTAGAGACAATGTGTCACTATTGCTCAGCCTGGTCTTGAACTCCTGAGCTCAGGCAATCCACCTGCCTCAGCCTTCCAGAGTGATAGGATTACAGGTGTGACCCACCATGCCCAGCCACAGTGGATTTTAGAGGTAAAAATTGGGGACAAGAAGTGGATTGATTCAAAGTTGACAGGAATTCTTATTGGTTTACATAAATAACAGTAATTCGTGATTGGCTGTACTTTGTTAAGCTACAAGGGGATGGGATATAGTGTCTGGTGTGACATTTTGGGGTTGATTTATAGCCACTCAAAATGAACACACAGCTCAAAGAAGAGAGTAGGATTTGATTGCCATCTCATTTTAATGTCTCCCCGCGTCTGATAATTTAAAAGGACTTACATCTCTCAGATAAAAGTTTTCTTTTCTCGTCTCTAGCATATCAGGCATGTTCAGAGGCACAGAAATTAGGATGAAAGAGAAAAGTACAGCATCAACTTTCTATGGGAACTCTAGAAAATTTCTACAAAGGAAATTTATAGGAAAGAGGTTTTTGCCGTCAGACTTTGAAGAGAGAGAAGGTTTATTAGGAGAAAAAAAATTGTATAAATCTTCAGGGAACTAACTGAACAAACATGGCATCATTAATATAATTTAATCTTTTGGTAAAGATACTATGAGAAATTCTGTGGTGAGCTTCTCTTGCAGCTATTGCACACATTCGTTAGTTTGCAAAGAGACATTGTTTTATAAAGAGCTTAAAGTAGTTCCCCAATTACCAAAAAGTAAGGAAGGGAGTCCTTTTTCAGTAAAAGCTGTGGCTTGTTGTCTTACCACCACTGGGCGGTAGAAAGCCAAGTATTACAAAGTCAAGAAATTATTAGCCCATTACCATGGCCTTTCTTTAACAATGTCAAAACCAACTTGATAGCATTCTTGTCAAATTGTCACATATTCCCTTCTACTTCAGTCACTAGCATTCTTGGCCTCTAGGATATGGTCATTCTGGTTTCTTCTCATCACTTCACATAAACTGTTCTTGGCAAGGTTACTTAAAACTGTCTTGTTACCTAATCCAGGGACTTTTTCCAGCCCTTATGAGATTGAGTGCTCTGCAGCCTTTGAAACTGTTAACCGCTTTCCATTCACCTTTGAAACGATCCTGATGTTTTCCTTTTTTTTAATTTTCCAGACCATTCTGGTTCCAGGCTTTTTCCTGGGGTGGGTACCTACCTGGTGGTTTTCATGGCATCTTTCATGGTATCTTTCCCTCTCCACACCTCTCTAACGCAGTTGCAGTGGCCACAGTAATGGTGCTGTTCCAGTGTGGCTCTAACCAAAGTTGCCTGGTCCAGGGCTCAGAGTGTGACCCAAGTGGCGCCAATTACTGTCTTTTCTGGGGATGTTAGGATGCATCTGAGAAAGAGCTTCTCATTGGAAATCTGAGTTATCAGACACAAACTACAAGTTCCAGTGGCATGTTCCCACGCGTCTGTAAGAAGACAGTGAAGGATGAAGGAGAGAAGGAGAAAACAACTGCTGGTGTTTGAAACCTGGGCCTGCTCCTGTTTGCGAACCCTCTCTCACCTTTGGATTCTTATTTCCAGAGATAGCAAAGAAGAATGTGGAGGTTTGAGCCACAGCAGCAGGGTCAGTGGGAAAGGTTTAACTATATAACTCAAGCATTTGGGGAGATCTTTGAAAGTACTTTGAGGAACGTCAGAAAAGGCAGAAGGAATGCTAGGCAAATAGAAAGGGCAGGTGTCCCCCGCATAGAGGTCACACATGGGCATGTTTTTTTAGCTTTCACTTAAACATCAAATTATTGGAATAGATGGATATATTGGGGCTCAGACACGTTATTCAAATTATACTTGGTGATCTGGCTACTTAGAGGCAGACGAGTGTGGCTATGCTCTCTCCAACACAACAGATTTTCCAAGACATCTATTTTTCTTTACTTTTGTTTTCTCCTTCTTCCAGTCCCTCCTCACCTTCCTCTTGACAGAACATTTGGAGGACTCTTTCTTTTTCTAATGAACCCTTTTTTTTTGGATAAATGTGTCATTTTATTAACAATGACAAACACAAGGGCTCATACACAGAGACTGTCCAAAGAGAATACACATATAATGAAAAATCAGTTCACAAGAGACAGGTTAATTACAGACAGGAATGCTACTTCATTTAATGTGTATCAGTCTTCACAATGAAGACTCAAAGATGTAGGAGAAATTGTCTTTTTTTTTTAATAATTGGGGGGCTTTTTACAATTCTTTTATTTTTTATTATTTTTTAATTAAGATTGCCATTATTCTTTTTCTTTTTTTTTATTAAATCATAAACACACAGATCATGTATACATTAATGCATTTATGGGGTATGATGTGCTGATTTCACATAGAATTAGGAACGCTTACATCACACTGGTTAACATGTACCTCATCTCATTTACTTAATTATTGTGTTAAGACATTTATACTGTATACTTAATAGATTCGACATGTGCCCTTGCATTATGCACCATAGGTGTGATCCCTCCATTCACCCTCCTTCGATATGACCTCCCCACTTTCCTCCCCACACCCCTCCTCCCTCTTTCATCCTGGGCCATAGTTGTGATCTATTCTTCATATGAAAGTGTGAGTGATTGTAAATTGGTTTCATAATGGTACTGAGTACATTGGATATTTTTTATTCCATTCTTGAGATACCTGGGTTTAACAAAGTATGCACAGCTGTGTAGAAATATGACTGGACAAAAAGAGTATGATCTAAAGTTAATAATAGACAGGGGGAGGGGCCAGCAAGGCCTGTCAGTCTAGAGCAGCAGTTCTCAACCTGTGGGTCGTGACCCCTTTGTAACAATGAAAATACATCCTGCATATCAGATATTTACATTCCAATTCATAACAGTAGCAAAATTACAGTTATGAAGTATCAACAAAAATAATTTTATGGTTGGGGTCACCACAACATAAAGAACTGTATTAAAGGATCACAGCATTAGCCGGCATTAGGAAGGTTGAGAACCACTAGGAGTCTATTTGACCTCTCTGAGTATGCATTCTTTCTTCCTGGGTAGGGGGCAGGGACCTCTCTGGCACGGGGTTCTTATGCATAGATCAGATAATTTCTTTGTCGTCAGTTTTTACACAGAAAGGTGGAGGGAAAGTCAGAGTAATACTTTTAGGTTTTCTGGCTGGATTTGGGGAAAAGAGGTTCTGGTTTCTATGCCATGACTTGGGGAAGAGGGATAGGCCTTCTAATTTCGATGGTTACACTTGAGGTACACAGGGGCTGAGAGACAGGAGAGCACAAGTTCAGAAAGGAACTCTTGCTTCTGAGGTTTTGATGATGGTGTTTGTTTTCTGAACCCCAACAAATGACAGCATGTGACCAATCCAGATGGAAATGGTTTCTTCCTCTTGTGAATTTATTTAAGGCTTATTATCCAGTTCCATAGTTCACAGCCTTAGTTTCCCTCAAAAGTCACCTGGACAGTTTTTTAAATGAACTCTTATCCAGAATCTTAATACAGGGTGAACATAAAGTTCATGTGCAATTTACTATGTTCAACTATGTTAAATCACGCATAGACTTTATTTCCACTCTCTATATAAACAGATCTGCTCTGGTAAGATTGGCAACCAAAACCTTATCTCTTCCTGAACAAATTCTCAGCCTTCTTTTGTAAAAAAGAACTTGTGGGGCTGTTTTCCAATAGCTCAAAACTGTTATCTTTCTTGTATTCTGATAACCATATGTGAGGTTCAAATGTTATCTAAATATCCAACATTATTGCCAAACACCCTGTTCTTTACCAAATTGATAGGCAAGAAATGATGTAGCATTACCTTATCAATTTGCATCTTATTAATTATTAGTATGAGAGAATATGTTTTAACATATTTCTGGATGTTTCTCTTACTTTTTTAAAAAATCGCTGTTTTTCTCATTTGCCTATTTTTCTGTTTAGTTTGACATTTATCTTATTGGTACAAAGAGAAACATTATAGAGTATAAACATGAATGCTTTATGTACTATATATGCAGCAAATCGTTTACTCCAAGCTGTGATTTGTCTTTGAGCCTGTTTATACACTGTTTTAAGCTCAGTTGAGTAAGCAGGGAGAGATGACTGTGAAGGAGTGGAAATGTCACTGGTTGTTGCAGAGGAAGATCTGAATTTGAATCTAGACTCCTCTGCTCACTGTCTGATATCATAGAAGTTACCCACGTCTCTCTGAGTCTTTTAGATAAAGAAGGTTGGTATTATCTAATATGTAGTTTAGCTATAGGTAGCACTAACTAGCCTAGTTTGAGAGGATTAAGTTTGATATAACACAACTGATAGCACTGTGCAGGTATAAAAAGGCCCTTCAAATATAAGTGGACTATTGTGATTCTCTGCCCTGAGAGCAGCCTGTGTTTTTTACTCTGGAATAGGCCTAACCATTGTCTTTCATATCAGCAAATTTACATTCCAGTTTACAACATGGAGATCATAAACGCTAAACCTCAGATTGCTGTTTTGCAGCATTTTGTCTTCTCCCATGATGGATGGATGGCACAGGTTCAAGTTGAATGGTCTGCTTAGCTTTCCCCTTTTGTGGAATGGCAACTGGCTTTTCTGTGAACTGACTTGTTCATTTTACAGACTCTATTTTCCAGGCTAATCATGGGCTTTGTACCCATCTGTTTGTCTAAAGCATAGGATGCTATATTTTGTTACCAAATCTATTCCTCTCATTCCCTGCTCTGTATCTCAGAGGGCTGCATTTTTCAGGCTTCTTTGCGCATCATCTTTGTTTAATAAGTCTTCTGTAATAAAAACTTTCTTTAAAAAAATGTATAAATCCAGGGTGGCTCCTGTAGCTCAAAGGAGTAGGGCACTGGCCCTGTATGCCGGAGGTGGCAGGTTCAAACCCAGCCCTGGCCAAAAACTGTAAAAAAAAAAAAAAAAAATGTGTAAATCCAATTTGTTTATCATTTTTATAGCCTCTAGTCTTTAAAATTGTTTAGAATAGATTTTACCTTTAAAAATATTCTCTGGTATAAAAAATTAAAGTTATTTTATTTATCTACAATCTACTAGTATATGCATGATGTGAGGTATCTATACTTTGCTCTCAAATCAATAGTCAGTTATTCCCAATATCATTTATTGACTCTAATTCCTTTCTCACTGATTTGAAAATCTTCTTTCACTTATAAACATAGACCACCCTGTTCTAGTCCAATAGATGAACTACTCATCTGTTTGTACACATTTTTGTGTCATTTATGATATAAACAAACTCGGAAACTCTTCTTATTCAGACTCTGAAACACAATGACACAAAGGATATTTTCTATGGGCAAGGTGGCTCACGCTTGTGTTCCTAGCATTCTGGGAGGCTGAGGTGAATAGACGTTTTGAGCTCAGGAGTTGGAGAGCAGTCTGAACAAGAGTGAGACCCCTTCTCTACAAAAAATAGAAAAATTAGCTGGGCATTGTGGCGAGCACCTGTAGTCCCAGATACTAAAGAGGCTGAGGCAAGTGGATAGATAGCTTGAGCCCAAGAGTTTGAGGTTGCTATGAGCTATGATGCCATGGCACTCTACCCAAGGCAACAAAATGAGACTGTGTCTCAAAAAAAAAAGATATTTTCCATCATGAAGTTTAACCATCAAAACTGGCATAAATCTATTTGGGCCTAATGTTCTTTTAGGTAGATAATTGGCATAACTAAAATTATATTTAAGTTAAATATTGAAAAAGAAAATAAACTTTTCATCTGAGGAATGCCAGCCCCCTTTTAATTATCAGGATCAGGGAGACGCAGAAATACAAGTCATGTCTCATTACCTCCTGCCCTCTCCTTGAGCTAAAGAAGAACCTTTGAAGGCACTTGCTAAGTTTCTCCAGAATAACTGATGGCATAGTAGCCATAAAAAGCCATACACTGATGCTGTAACTCATGCCCTATAGTTCAACAATGTATATCCAGTCAATAACCAATGTTATTTCTGTAAACCAGGGAGAGTGGCTGTGAAACACCTTTTAGCAGGCTACTCTTTGGTCCGTTTACCTTTAAAAACCTGCATGAAGGAAAGGCTGAAAGGAGCACTCCCCAAGGCAACTGTTCTCAACTGAGGCCTATATTATATTATCTATTTATATTATATTAAATTCTTTATATTATTTTTTCTTCAGTTTGTTTTTTTAGGTTGTGTATCTGGCATAGGTTGGCAGGATCCAGAGTGACTCCCTTTTCCTGTTACTTCTTACTCTTGTTTGAAATTTAGACTTAGTTTTTTTCTTTTTGACCAATTTCTAGTAGTTAGTGATAAAATGAAAGGTGCATAAAAGCAAGTTTTCTCATCTCAAAGTTAAGAGATCTGAAAAAAAGAAATTAAGATAGATGTCTTTTATTCCCTTGATCTGTGTCTCTTTTGTTTATGTGACATTTCCCCCCTAAGGATAAGGCAAAGCTCATTAGCCTTTTGGACAACTTATATTTTTTCTTCTTGCTTTAAATGGAATTTATTAAAGGCTTTGGCCATGAAAAACAGATCAACTTGAACTTGTTCCATTATAAAAGGCATAATTTCAATCCATCTATTCTTTTAAGTTATCAAATTTTACCCATACTTGTCTCATGTCTAAAATTTAAAATAAGACTTATAAAAGGATTGTTTGTATTTTTATGACTGTGTTTGTACATTGTCTATGTGGTGCCAGATTTGATTTATAAACAAATGAGTGCTCATAAATTAAGTAAGCACAAATGCATCTCAAGGTCACAGGACTAATAATAATCTTTGCTCAATAAGCTAGTTTTAAAATTGCTGATAACATGTAATTAGAATGTCTTCAAGAGCGTCAGTTTTAAATTCAGAGGTTTTGCCTGGCTCTCCTGCTCAGACAGATTTAGTCTATCTCTGTTGTATGTTTTAAAGTCATGAGACTCTTGATTCTGTGATATTTTTGATGTTTATGTGATTTGTTTATGATCTTATGTCTGTGGTTTTGAGCCCTTAGGTTCTGGGACCCAGATAAGTGACCATAGAGAGGACTGGTGATCAAGTCTACCAGCTTCAGGGTAAAGCTAAACTGAATACATTTTTCTTGGTCCAGCTGTGCCTCTTAGCCATGCTGGGATGGGTCAGATCCTCAGAGCCTTAGTGTCACAGCTCTGTTCTCTGTCCTGCGTTCTATATCTCATACATAACAAAATTGCTCTCTTCCTAGGTTTGTCAAAGAGAATTAGGGTTATTAAGAGTTAAGACCGTAATTAATATATGCAATTAAAACTACTAAATATGAGATAAATTCTTTTATACGCAAAGTTTATGAGAAATATAGATAGAGGAAGTTGGGAGAAAAAGAAAAGGAAATATTGTAAAAGCTTTTTAAATGTTTATGGAAATCTTATCTTGTGTGGTCAGAGCTGAATGAAATTTCATAGATGTTTAATTAACTTTAACAATACACTGATAGAAGAGTAAGTTTTTTCCTATGGAATAATATTTTTATATATTGATAGTATTAATAAGAGAATTTTTTTGAGTTTTTATTTAAAACATTGCTGATTCTTTTTATATTAATGTTTTGTTTTCCAATGTCAAGAATGTTCATTAAGTTATTGATAGCTTATAGAAATTGAGTAAAATATATTTGTGAGTAAAAAAAGAAACATTTATCTTTCTCTTTACATGAATTCATTGGGAATTCAGAAAATATTATTTAGCGTCCTCATTGTATGGCAATATAATTATTTACATAAGTTAAATACAAATTTGTTTTCTTTTTAAAACAGTACACATTGGAAACACTGGTTATTTTATCAAGGCTTTGACAGGAATGGCAAATTTGCAGATAGGACGAGATTGCTTTGAGCAACTAAAGTTGATTTATAAAGCCAAAAGGCTTGGGAGAAAGAGTGGCCTAGTACTTTGAGACTAGCCTGCCCTTTCAGTAAGTAAAGAATTTTACTCTCTGACTAGTTCAGGAAACTCAACATGTTTTGAGGCATCAGAGAGAATGGACTTTATCCTATTCATACAGATATAACAAGCACAGTCTGATGGTGAAGAGTTGACTTGTCTTCCTAGCCTGGAGAGATTGATTTTAAAAAGTCTAGTCAGAAATTCCTTATGAAAAAGATGGAGCAAAGACAAGGAATCATTCTTCATCTTTTTTTTTTTTTTATTGTTGGGGATTCATTGAGGGTACAAGAAACCATGTTACACTAGTTGCATTTGTTGGGTAAAGTCCCTCTTACAATCGTGTTTTGCCCACACGGTGTGGCACACACCAACACCCCACCCCCTCGCTCCTTCCCTCTCTCTGCTCTTCCTTTCCCCACCCCTCCCTCATTCTTTCTTTCTCTTTTTAAGACTCCCTATTTAACAAATGGTGCTGGGTAAACTGGCTGGCAACCTGTAGAAGACTGAAACTGGACCCACACCTTTCACCATTAACTAAGATAGACTCTCACTGGATTAAAGATTTAAACTGAAGACATGAAACTATAAAAAATAGTAGAAGACAGTGCAGGGAAAAATCTTGAATCAGCCTAGGCAAATATTTTTATGAGGAGGACCCCCTTCCCCAGGCAATTGAAGCAGCATCAAAAATACACTACTGGGACCTGATCAAACTAAAAAGCTTCTGCACAGTCAAGAACACAGTAAGTAAAGCAAGCAGACAGCCCTCAGAATGGGAGAAAATATTTGCAGGTTATGCCTCTAACAAAGGTTTAATAACCAGAATCCACAGAGAACTCAAACATATTAGCAAGAAAAGAACAAGTGATCCCATCTCGGGGTGGGTAAGGGACTTGAAGAGAAACTTCTATAAAGAAAACAGGCGCACGGCCTACAGACACATGAAAAAATGCTCATCATCCTTAATCATTAGAGAAATGCAAATCAAAACTACTTTGAGATATCATCTAACTCCAGTAAGATTAGCCCACATTGCAAAATCCCAAAACCAGAGATGTTGGCATGGATGTGGAGAAAGGGAAACACTTCTACATTGCTGGTGGGAATGCAAACTCCTTTTGGAAAGATGTTTGGAGAATACTTAGAGATCTAAAAATAGACCTGCCATTTGCTCCTACAATTCCTCTACTAGGTATATATACAGAAGATAAAAAAAAATCACACTATAACAAAGATATTTGTACCAGAATGTTTATTGCAGCCCAATTCATAATTGCTAAGTCATGGAAGAAGCCCAAGTGCCTATCAACTCACAAATGGATTAATAAATTGTGGTATATGTACACCATGAATATTATGCAGCCTTAAACATGGAGACTCTACCTCTTTCATATTTACTTGGATGGAGCTAGAACATATTCTTCTTAGTAAAGTATCTCAAGAATGGAAGAAAAAGTATCCAGTGTACTCATCTTTACTATGAAACTAATTTATAGCTTTCATATGAAGGCTATAACTCAATTATAGCATAATATTATGGGGAAAGGGACAAGGGTGGGGATCGGAGGGGGGGACGATGGGTGGAGGAAGCGTAATTGGTGGGACCACACCTACGGTGCATCTTAGAAGGGTACAGGTGAAACTTACTGAATGCAGAAGATAAAGATCTTTACACAATAACCAAGAAAATGCCATAAGGCTATGTTAACCAGTTTGATGAAAATATTTCAGATTGTACATGAAACCAACACCCTATACCCCATGACTGCATTAATGTACACAGCTATGATTTAATAAAAAAAATTTTTTTTGAAATGAATAATGATAACACAGGTGCATTGCCTGTGCCTATGGCATTTCTTCAGAATTTTCATTATTGGCACATGATTTTTGAAGGCATTCCATATTGTTATGCACATTTAGATGTTGTTTCAATTGCCCCCTCTTTTACTCCTTTCATCTTTCTTTAGTAATTCAGAAGAATTATGAACAAATTGCTGATATCTCAATACTGCAAGACACTGCAACTTACTCCAAGTTCCTACAGAACAACACAGCACAATTATTTACCTAACTGCTTTTACATATGCTTATCAGTTTGAACTTTGATCCTCTGGTTACAGTCTGATATAATAATAATTTATGTAAATAATTATCCAGTAGTTAAGAAGAGGTTTTTAACAAACCAAACATGTCAGCAAAATGTGTACAATTTATTAACAAAGCCATTGTCTGGATTTTGTTGTCATTTTAAAATAGTTAAAAAGTAAATTTCAATTTTAAAAACATTATTGGAATTGAATAAAACACTTCAAGCATGAACTAAATTATATATTTACTAAACAAAAATGTTATACCTCACAGTTTACACTCTGTATCATTCTTTTAAATTGTAAATAAAAATAAACTCCAGTGGTCACCTAGACTGAGTTATTGTTTTTTTTTTCTTTACAATCATTGTGCTATTGTTCATTTTTAATCCACTTCTTTTTCTTTCTTTCTTTTTTCTTTTTTTTTTTTTTCTCCCCAAGACAGAGTCTCACTTTGTCACCCTTGGGAGAGTGGCCTTGTGTCAGTCTAGCTAACAGCAATTTCAAACTCTGGGGCTCAAGTGATCCTTCTGCCTTAACCTCCCCAGTAGCTGAAACTACAGGTGCCTGCTCAACACTTGGCTAATTTTTCTATTTTTAGTAGAGATGGGGTCTCACTCTTTCTCAAGCTAGTCTTGAACTCCTAAGCTCAAGGATCCTCCTACCTCAGCCTCCCAGAGTGCTAAAATTACAAACATGAGTCACTGCACCCAGTCCTGAATCTACTCTGTAAACATAAGACTATGTGAAATCTGATACCAGACACAAACTGTATCCCCCAAAAATGTTATTTTAGATCTTATGCCCCACCTAAAGGGTACAATTCTGTTCCCTGAGAAAGTTACTCTTAAAATGAATGCGTATGGGTGGGTCTGCGTTTTAGGAGCCAAGTCTGTAACTTCCATGTACGATGGAGATGTTTACTAAAGGATAAGTAATAAAACTGTCATAATACAAAGTTTGTATACTTATTATTATCATTGTCATCATCATTAAACTCCACAGAACTCCACCAATTGTTTACACTTTGGGCCAAGGGAAGATTTTCTACAGAGGGAGTATTTGTACCACTGCCATTGTTTACAATTGCCAGTGTACAATGGCAATGAAAGAAGACAGGTGTCCATCATATTTACTGTTTTCTTAAAACTCCTGTGCACCTGATTATTGCCTGTACATGGAGGACCACTGCCATTACCCCACCCTTAGTACACAGGTCAAGGTAACCTAAATGAAGGCCCCACATGCGTATTTCACAGCTGGCTACCAGGAAACACTAAGTGTCCATCCTTCACAGACGATAAGAAGCAGGTGACTAGCTTGCTGCACGTGCTGATTTGCATAGAGCCATTTTTACAGCTCACCCTGCAGGATCTTCCAGCTTTTTAATTTCTCCCCTTGGTGTCAGCCTAAAGTATACCTTCCATTTCGCAATTTTCAACTCAGTCTTTCAATGGTTTCAAAATGACCTTCCACTGCCTAATTAACTTACAGAATCTTCTGGGTTTTTCTTTTCTTTGTGATTGCAATGGCTTTAGGTAAGGCACAAAATTTCCAGTTTACCACACTTGCCACCACTCCCTAAGCACTGCCCTGGGGACTATTTGTTTCCCATCCACTCTATTGCTTTGCCTCTGAAGGCATTTGAGTTTTCAATCCATGCACTTTTTTTCCTATTTAAAGATTCTTATGAGCCATCTAAAACCCCTTCTAGAGCACCAGGGACTTAGTCACATTCTTTTGGGGTAGAGTGTGTGTCCAGTTTATTTTATGATAAGCACCATGATGGCAACCACAGGCACAAGGGACAGCCAGGTAAGCTGGTACCAACTTTGCACCTGGCCCTGCACCAGGCTTCCCTGCATTCTCTCATTTAACCCCTCAACAACCAGGAGTGGGAGGGAGAAGTATCAGCTCCGTTTTACAACTGAGGAATCATAGGCTCTGAGGAGGTAAGTGCCCCATCCCAAGTCACACAGCTTCCCAGTGGCAGAACCAGGGTGGAGACCCAACTGTGTGTGAGGCCAGATCCATCTGCCCCACAGAGCAAGGGAGCAGCCTTCTGGAGCTCTCTGCAGGGGACCAAGCGGAGCCTCCTACTCTTCCTACTTCCCTGCCTCAGTTCCACAGGACACCCACGGGGAGGCTGGGTGACACCTGTCATGAGGCCACTTCTAGACAACCTGGACAGCCTCACAGGCGTTGTCCTCAGAGGAACATGTGCCTGGTTTCGTGCTCTGCTATTAGCCTTTTCGAATTCTTGATCATTTTTGAACACGTGTCATAGATGGCCATTCTTGTCCTGGGCCCTACATGTTCCATGCTCCGTTCTGGGCCTGGGGCTATGGGGTTCTTGGGAGACAGATGAATGGATGGAAGAAAAGGAGTGTGGGCACTATAGGGTGCTCTACAACTCTAAAGGGTGAGGACTCCTGTCCTGAGCCCCCTACCCCAGTGTCCACCAGCCAGAACTCTGGCAAAACTGTCAGAGCTTTATGGTTCTCTCAGCTCCCTGTTTCACCCCAGTTCCCTCCTTTCCCCTTACATCCCATACAGCTGGAGTTCCTGGCTTCCTTTACACACTCCCCAACAACCACCCCTCACCCCAGCTCCCATCATGGAAAGGGTTCTTGGCCAGAGATCTGACTGAGCCCACTGAAGGCATTCACCCTGAGCCAGCCCCACTTTCTGAGCTGTTTTATTTTTTCCTCCAAAAGAAGCTTGTTATTCTGTCTCTCCAAGGTGGAGTGTGGGAGCACAATGTCTTCTGTAGCTTCTGCCTGGTGCCAAGCACCAGGTGCTTCCAAAGTCTTCAGTTCTCCTCACTCACACAAACCCGAAAAGGTAGGCCTTCCCATGCCATTTTTCAAATGGAGAAACAATTACCCAGATACAATAAAGCACCATTCCAAGATTTTACAGGAGGAAGGAGCAGAGATGGAAATAAAATGCAGAGCTGTGTGATTCCATGGTGACATCCATGCCACCTCCCGGGTCTGATCCAGCTTCTCAGCAATGACCACCACATTGAGACTGACAGGTGATGCTGGAGAGATGGCCCACCCACCACCAGGCTCCCATGCTATGGTGCCATGGATTTGCAGAGGACACGGTGTAACCAGCAAAGCCTTCCAGAGTCCCCACCTCCACACCCCAGCTCTTCCTCGCAGACACAGAGCAGCCAGTCTTGTGACCTCACTGCTACTCCACGCAGTCTGGGTTTTGCTCTGGTCATCACTGCAGCAACCAGAGGTAGGTCCCTGCAGCCGTCACTGAATGAGTCAGCAAATGTTTATCAAGCACTCTGCTAGCATTGGTAGGGAGAAGGTGGCTTCACTCACAGCCCAGTTTTAAAACATTTTTAGTACTACATAACTTGAAAAAAAGAAGGGAGGAGGAAACATGTGTAACGTCTTTATATTTCTTTCTCGTCCTGGAAGCCTTGGGGTAGGCAAAATAGTATAGTTTTACATACACAGGCTTTTAGAGCCAGTCTTTTGTGTTCGGATCCCAGCTCACCACTTCTTGCTGTGTGAGTATATGCAAACCACGCTGCTCCCTAAGCCTTAGTTTCCCGTTCACAACATGAGAATGGAGAATGCTTACCCCTACCCACCTCAGAGGGTTCTTTAAGGATGAAATGAGCTAATGTGTAACAAAGAGCTTTGTTGACTGTGCAAATGTTAGGTTGTTCTTTCAATAAACATTTATTAAGCATTTACTCTAAGCCAAACCCTGAGTTAGGCATTAGAGCCTCTGAAATGTAAACGTCCTAGCTTCATTGGAATTTACCCTTTTATTATTTTTTTCAGGTGAAATTCACACACTTAAAAATTAACCATTTTAAAGTGAACAATTCCGTGACATTTAGTCCCATTCACAATGTCATGATGATTGATACCTCTATCAAGCCTGAAAACATTGTCATCATCCCAAAAGAAAAGCCTGTACCCATTGAACATCAGCCTCTTTTTAAGATATCTTTTCTCTTGCTCTGTTTCGTCCTTTTCAGGAATAAATTTCGTGGGCTTGATAATAATCTCATGTCCTTCTGATCGCCGGTGAGTGCCAGCCAATCCCTCCATCCAACAACAAGCTTCCCAGTTGAAGCCCCGGTTCCTTTGCCAGCACTGGGGAAGACAGAGCCCCACGCCTGCCATTTTTAATCACACCAGGGCTGGATGAGCAGGTAATCGCTGCGCATTTCAGTAAATTACCTCTCGTAAAGGGGCCATCATGTTTGCTCATGTGCCCTTCTTTCCTGGAATCAGCCCCCCCGTTTGCCTACATCGTGTCTTCCCAGCAGCCTGTGCGCTTGGCCAGCGTCTGCCTTGTCAAGCGGAGGGACAGTCAGGTGCAGCGGGAGGGGGCAGTACTTGGGCAAATATTGGACTTGGCCACACTCGCTGCTTGTATCAAGAACCCAATTGGTGTTATTGATTGACAGATTCGGGGACCAACTGTTTAGAAAGCTGAGCCCCCTCGGATCGGGCTAGGTGTTTCGGCAAACAGCCCTAATACTGGGCAAACAGGGCTGTTGGAGAAGTGCCTGCCATGTTAGCAGAGCAAACCCAGCACTGAGCAAACAGTTTAAAAGAATGTGGCCACCTCCACGTGACCTCAACCCAGGCACTGATCCCACTGGAGGAAGAAGAGGGGCCAAGCGCACAACAGAGAGATACAAACCCCGGCAGAATGTAAATGTTATCTTTAAGCTGCGACTGTCAGGCCCTAATGGGCATCTGTTTGGAATTTGTCTTCTTGCAAATCTTTAAATCCAGGTCAGGGCCAGGCACAGAATTTAATAACAACTTTTCAGAGAGATTGGGGCTGGGGACTTATTATTCCCACATCAGCCCAACTGGGACTCTTTTATTCTTCTTGAAGGCAGCTGTCTCACATGGAAACCGGCTGGGTGAAAGTCCCACTCTAGGAAAACATAAATCTTCTGAACATTGGTCAGCAGGCTACAGGAGGAAAGAAGAAAATCCAGAAATAAAGGTGCTTCCCCTGACTCCTGAGCTGTCCAAGCATGAGAGCTGGCTGGGTGGAAGGCACCGTGGAGTCAGAGCCACCCTGAGTCTTGCTGCAACTGGCTGGACTTTTTCTCTTCCCCTCCCTGGGCTCCATCTCAGCATCTGTGACATGGAGGATGCATGTGGGGCAAACTCAGGCTCAGGCAGGAAAGGCCCCCTACAGGGCAGGAGAACACTCAGTCACCAGAAAACACTGCCTCAGTGGAAGGAGTCGGGATATTTGCTGGAAGACCCCAATGTCAGACCCTTTGACATCACCCTGTTTGGATGGAATGTGCCCTGGCTGTGGTGGTCATCTACTACGCTAGGCAATGACGGTCAGAATGGGAGTGTCCTTTCTCAAAAGCTGGATGGCAGAGGGTGTTTGCGGTGGTGTTTGTAAATTCTTTGAAAAGTCTAAAGACCAACTTGCTTGCCTTTCAATATTTTGGTAAAAGAATAAGGTAAAACACACTTGTCCTCAGTGTCTCAAATGAAGTGAGAAGACTGTGGTTGGATGTCACCCCTGGTCCACAAGTCCTCCCTGAGGAAAGCCAGAGGCTGTGAACAGTATGGGTAACCCAAAGATAGTACCCGGCACTGCAGGAAACTTAGAAACCTGTCTGTCATCTCTTCCTTTTGGTTTCTGGTCTCATGGTGGTAAGAAGGCTGTGGCTCAGAGAAGGGGGGCATTTATTTTCATGGCTCTTTAAGCAGGGGCTTAGCAGAAAAGAGGCACAGCTAGAAGATTATATTTATGGAAGAATGCAGGCAAAGTGGTTAAAGCAATTGGGCTTCAGAGTCTAGCACTTGGGGTAGAATTTCAGCTCTGCATCCTACTTACTGTGTGACCTTGGGAAAGTTACCTAACTTCTCTGAACTTTAATACTTCTCCCTGTGAAATGTCAATAATACACCTGAAGACATTGTTAAAAAGACTAAATAGTGTTAGTGCAGCAGCCTTTCCCATGGGAAGCCCTCAGTAAATGGGGGTGAGAGAAACTCTCAAAGTTATTTCTGTGACCTGTGCTTGACAAACCCTAATGACAACAAGATGTCATTGCCAAAATGTGACTCTGGGAATGCCCTCGTCCCCACTGCAGAAGCCTATCAGGCCTCCCTGGGAAACCTTCCATCAGCACCTTGGGTCAGCACAGAGGCTTTACCTTTCAAGTGGGAAAATACACTTAGCTTCAAGCAAGTGGCCCATGGGAAATGCCCAGACTGGCTTCCTGCACAGATGACCATCCAAGGCTGCTCCTCCTGCACCTACCACCCTACCCTTACCCTTGCCCTTGGCTCCAGAAGGCTGTAGGCTTTGAAGACAAAGAGATAGGATTGTCTAGTACCCTCCGCTTATAGATGGGGTAGACAAAGTCCAGAGAAAGGAAAGGACTTGTCCGAGGTCACAGAGGGGTGGCTGTGCAGGTTTTTTTGTGACAATATGGAAACTGGTGGGTAAAGCTGGGTCTTCCAAGGCAAGACCAATGACAGGTTGTCAGTGAGAGGTTCAAGCTTGCCTTAGAAGTAGAGTGGATGTTAACCCAATTCACCTCCCCTCACTACATATGGTAGTTATTAATTCGGGTTTCTCTATGGCAATTAGAAACAAATAAGTAAATTGTTCCTGTGTTGCCATGCTTCCTCTCAACTTAATGATTTGTCCACCCTCATTGGAAATGTCTATCTCAACTAGGGTTCTCTCAAAACCATTTGCTTTGAAAACAAGAAAGTAGTTTCATATGAAGGCTATAACCCAACTATAGCACAAGAATATGGGGAAATGAGCGAGGGAGGGGAGGGGAGGGGGGAGGTTGGGGGGGGAGGGAGGGTAACTGGTGGGGCCACACCTATGGTGCATCTAGAAGGGTACAGGCAAAACTTACTAAATACAGAATAGAAATGTCTTCATACAACAACTAAGAAAATGCCATGAAGGCTATGTTAAACAGTTTGGTGAAAACATTTCAGATTGTATATGAAACCAGCACATTGTACCCCTAGATTGCACTTATGTACGCGGCTATGATTTAATTAAAAAGAAAAAGAAAACAAGAAAGTAAACACAAGGACACACAAACATAGGAGTAATTTGTGATTTGGGTTAAATAGAGATAATTATATTTCTCAAATCTGCATGGCCTAGTATCTGAATAAATGAGGAAAATGGGCCTGGAAGATGTGGTACCAGCAATGCCCACCAAAGGAGATGTATCGTAGCCAAGGTCTAACACTGGGTGAGAGTCGAGTCACAGCCCTCCACTGGATCCCAGCCTTCCCTTCCTCCCACCCTCCTTTCAGCTCTGAGGGACAGGAGCATGCAGGCTTGTTGCCATGAACAAAAAAGAGGTAGCAAAAGGGGGAAGCTTGTTAAATAAAACCACTGCTATTTTCGAAGGTCAGAAAAAGGTGCCCTACACACTAGAGGAAGGAAAATAGGTCACATGCACACCACGCCCTCTTTCCTGGTCATCTGAGGGTTATGGAACTTACTCTCACTTCTGTTAGAAAAAGATCTCATTCCTCAAGAGAGGAGATGCCATGCTGTTCTGCAGACCTGGAAAATAGGGTAAAAGTGGGTGCCCCAGTCATTGGGCTAGGTGTCCTGGAGGTGGAAAGGCCAAGGGCTAGAATCCCAGTGAGCATCCACCTGGCCATAGAGTTCTGGGAGCCGCCAGCCCCAGAGTGGATTAAGGTGTAGGTAGAGGCTTGGCACAGTGGCTCGTGCCTGTAATCCTAGCACTCTGAGAGGTCCAGGGAGGAGGATCCCTTGAGCTCAAGAGTTAGAGCTCAGGAGTTGGAGACCAGCCTAAGCAAGAGTGAGACTCAATCTCCACTTAAAATAGAAAAAAACTACCTGGGTGTTGTGGTGGGCACCTGTAGTCCCAGCTACTTGGGAGGCTGAGACAGGAGGATTGCCTGAGCCCAGAGGTTGCAGTGAGCTGTGATGATGCCACTGTACTCTAGCCAGGGCAACAGAATGAGGCTGTGTCTCAAAAACAAACAAACAAAAAAACCAAGGTGCAGGCAGAGACAGCTCAGAGTGGGTCTCTAATCTCACCTAATCCACTTTGCGCCCAAGGATCCCAAAATCATTTACCAAGTACCCGCTGGGCTTTACCTGCAGAGACTGTCCCCCTTTGGAGGCCTAAGTCCTCGGGCCATGGAGGCTGGCCCCTGATTCTGCTCCTATTACATCTCCCTTCCCAGGCCACATTCCTGCCGCTGAAGACACCAGCCCTTGAAACAAGAAAAGGAATTCCCTCATGCATTTCCACTTCTTCACCTAATCTCGCACTCACAGTTACCAACTGTTTACAGGAAAGACAATTAGATTGAGTCCCCTGATAGATGGGTTAATTATTACAAGCCAGAAAAACAAGGAGTTATTGTATGCTGACCCCATCTACCTGGGTACACAGTAACTAGTGCTGTTTTTGAAACACTCAGGTTAGAGCTGGGTTTTCACTTGAGAAGCATCAGCTAATTACAGCAATAATGTGAACTACACAACAGCATCAGCACAGCTGATGAATCATTGAAAAGGCTGAGTGATTCTGAGAATGCTCAATTAATGATCACCCTGTGAAAATGCATCTCCACTCCCAGTGTCCAGGTCTGGCCCATTATGTTAAAATCACAGTCCTGTCTTAAACCACTGGACCTTCCATAGGGACTTTAATGCTCTGCTGTCACTCTTGCAATTCTGAACAATTTTGGGACAACAGGCCCCAGGATTTTCATTTTGCACAGAGACCTGCAAATTACGTTACAATCTTGGGCCTGACTCTTAAAGAAAAATGACAAGAATAGGAAGTGAGACACAGGCATCTATACCTCAAGCCCCTTTTGTCTTCATTTGAGGCAAAATTCCCAGTTCTTTTAAAATTCTAAGCAAGAGAAAATGTGAGCTACAGAATTTTTTTTTGAGGCAAGGGTTTTATTATATTAGAAATCTCTTATGAGTAGGTCTGACCCTGTCCTCAAAGTTATGCCCTCTCCTCTCAGGCCACTGTCTGATAGAAAAACAACTTTATGACTTGTTGCCTCTCCAATATGAGGTCAAGGTCTGGGGAGAGCCCCAGCTCTGTCCTGAGATAGCAGAGGAATCAAGGGGCTGGGGAGGGGGACAGACAGAACTAAATAAGCCTCTCTTCTGTTTGTCAATTGTTCAAACGTATTTGCCCAGAAAGGGTCTCTATGGCAAAAAAATTTAAAAGTGTTTTGGAGGCTTGGCACCTGTGGCTCAAGTGGCTAAGGCGCCAGCCACATACACCTGAGCTGGTGAGTTCGAATCCAGCCCAGGCCCGCCAATCAACAATGATGGCTGAAACCAAAAATTAGCCGAGCATTGTGGCGGGCACCTGTAGTCCCAGCAATTTGGGAGGTGGAGGCAGGAGAATCGCTTGAGCCTAGGAATTGGAGGTTGCTATGAGCCATGATGCCACAGCACTCTACCCAAGGTGACACCTTGAGGCTCAGTCACAAAAAAAATTTTTTTTTAAGTGTTTTGGAAACTCTGTGCCAAATAAAATTTACCTTCTGAACTGGGAGACTTCTCACTTCTCAGAACCTGCCAAGAGTTAACAGGAATTGTGACCCTCCAAGCCTGTTCTGACAGCACTTTCTGAGCTTATTCTATTACAGTTGATCCAACAACCCGCCCACACAGGGGAGCATTTGCCACCAGGCTGATGAAGTTTATACTCCGGTGCCTCCCACCTCCGGTGCCTCCCACCTGCATAGGTCAATGCAAAACTCTGGATGGACTGTAACAAAGTGTCCACCTGATTCATATGTTTGTGTGAAATTTGCCAAAGATGCTGCTGGATCCATGTTCTTAAAGAGAGGCCCTAAAATCAGATGAGCTTTGGACCCCACTCCTGTGCACCCATTTCCACATCTGGAGGTGCCACCCTCACATCATGCCAATCATCTTAAAATGCACCCACATCCCCCATTTAATCCAATTTATAAATAACTCTAGAAGTTGAGTTGAAGCTGGCATAATGTCATTTGCTTAGTAGACTTTTGATTAAACATTCTTTCATATTGCTTTTGCTCTGTTGCAAGGAATGTTAATACTTTTCAGACTTTCATGTCACAATCATTTTCATAGGCTCTGGGAAAGCTCGTGGGTCATGAGGACCAAATCTATGTTGCAAATGGATAAAATGAGGTTGCACTGGACCAGCCTTCACAGTTTAAGAAATGTGACACTCACAGGGGCCGTGCTAATTATTTCCACATTCGTTTTCCAATTCAGCGGCAATGTCTATTTAATGTCTAATTCAGACTATAGAGAGATTAGAGTGGTGGGGAGAGTTGAGTGTGTATTACAGAAATTAAACTTTTATTATTTTCAAGAAACAGCAGGTTTCCCTGAACTAGGTTAACAAGGTGTTATCTAACAAGACCTTAGGGGGCCGATTTAACAGGTTAGGACAAGATTGTTGTGTAATTAGCTTATCAACTCCGTATATGTAAATGAGGGTTTTTAGAGTCCTTAGAAAAACTGGCTCTTAAGTAATTTAACTATTTCCCATGATGCTTTTCATTCTCTCCAGCTTGGATACTTCTTCCCTTAATTATTTATGAAAGTCCCCCTCGTGCAGAGCACTGTGCTTGGGGACTGCAGTAGGTATAAGACGGAGTTCCTGCCCTCCACCAGCCTATTGTCTAACTGGAGGTGGGGAAACTTTTACTATAAAGGCCAGATAGTAAATATTTTGGTCTTGCTGAAAGTCTCTGTTGCAAGAGCCCAAACTTTGCCCTTCTGGCACAAATGTAGCCACGGGCCACAATAAATACCCAAATGAGTAGGGCCATGTTCCAATAAAACTTTATTTACAAAACCTACATGGGCCATAGTTAGCCAACCCCTGGGCTAATAAGAGAGAGAGAGAAATATAAAGAATTTACTTGGCTTGGCACCTGTGGCTCAATGGGCTAAAGAGCCAGTCCCGTACACCTGAGCTGGCGGGTTCGAATCCAGCCCGGGCCCACCAAACAACAATGACAGCTGCAACCAAAAAATGGCTGGGCGTTGTGGCAGGCGCCTGCAGTTGCAGCTACTTGGGAGGCGGAGGCAGGAGACTCGCTTGAGCCCAAGAATTGGAGGTTGCTGTGAGCTGTAATGCCATGGCACTTTACCCAGGGTGACAGCTTGAGGCTCTGTCTCAAAAAAAAAAAAGAATTTACTATGCATGGGTATAAACTTAACTCTATGCAATAATAGAAACGCTAGCTGAATGTTGTAGATTCAGAGAGAAGATGTAATTGATTCTCTGGGAAGACAGAAGCTTCCTGGAAGAGTTAGCTGAGTGAAGGGAGCAACTACCTCTTGGTTTAGGCCTTTATTATTTCCCAGTTGCTGTGTTCTTATCTTTTTTTCCTCCCCAGTGAAGTTGGGGGCTTTTGAGACCTGGCATTTTCTCATATCATTAATGAGCCCTCACTAAAATGTAAGTGTATATGTCCTGCCTACCAAATCACAGATTCTTTTTTTTTTTTTTTTTTTGAGACAGAGTCACACTTATTAACCCTTGGTAGAGTGCTGTGGTGTCACAGCTCACAGCAACTTCCAACTCCTTGGGCTTAGGTGATTCTCTTGCCTCAGCCTCACGAGTAGCTGGGACTAAAGGCACCCGCCACAACACCCAGCTATTTTTTTGTTGCAGTTTGGCTGGGGCTGGGTTTGAACCCACCACCCTTGGTATATGGTGCCAGCACCTTACCCCACTGAGCCACAGGCGCTGCCCTAAAATCACAGATTCTGAGTCAACATCCAGTCAAATAAAGCTGATGCATTAAGAGCAATACCCCGACACTGGGCTCTCACCTAGGCTCCAGATAACCACTTCTTGTTTGGAAAACCACAGTGCCTTTGAGGGGAATTAGACAAAGTAATCTCCTCCTGCACACAGCCTCTGCTCTCACTCCTTTATTGTTCTTCCAGACACTTTCTCTTTGCATTTTCAATATCCAAATGTCATTTAGTTTATTGAGGCTTGTTTGCTCAGGGCTGGGCAAATAAAAGAACAAAGGAGACTGTGAGCATCATCGCAGCCTTTGCTATCACTGGCTCTCAAGGCGAGCTTAGCAGCCTTCAGCACCCATCCCCTTAACACGCTGGTGGCCAAGGTTGCTCGAGATGCTGGGCTATAAAGAGGGGACATCAGACAAGCACTTTCAGAAAGGGCTCCTGATAGCATATCTCCAACTCCACTGGGAATGGGGAAAATGATGACACCCTGGAATAACAGCAGGTAAATGAATTACTCATCCGGTAAAATGGATGGAGCTGATAAAGGCAAGACCGAGAGATTGTCGGGTCGGAGGTCACACCAGGAGATGACTTAGGGGATTTAGGCTCTCCATCGTCTCCATCAGCCCCTCCCAAAGCCTCCCAAATCAATATGCTATCTACCTGTGCCATCCCAATAGGTGCCACCCCGGAGCCCCTCCTCCAGAGAAACTCGGCAGCCCCTCACTGCCCATTCACTCCTGATGAGTGCCAGTGGAGGAGCAATGCTCCTGAATCCCCCAACACTTGTGTGACTCACCAGGAAGCTGGAGAGAAGAAATCAGAGAAGGCTGGGTCCAAAATACTACTCTTCTCAGTCTGTCAAGTACGGACAGCTGGCCCTGTGAGCACCCTGTGCCTCCCCTTCAAGGATGGACACCAGCCATGCTGCCTACTCAGAGTACCCTGACCCTTGGAGCACAGTGCTGGCCACTGCTCCTGGTGCGAAAGCTCTCAGCCCCGGCATGGGACACAGAGTGCACTGTGCAGGGAGGCTGGGAGCCCATTACTGACCTGGATAAATTGCCACCCACAAAGAGCCTCTCTCAGACAAACCAAAGAAGTGGCAAATGAGACTTGGATTCTTCATTCCTGACCTCCCAAGAACCTTTGGAGTCAGTGGCTCCAGAACTCAAACAAAAATCCCTCCAGAGGTGCTGAAAGAGAAATCTGTCAGGGGCGACTTTGTTGGGAAGGCTCAGGCGGTGGGATACCTGGAGCAGAGCAGGGGTAGAGAGGAGCCCTGTCTGCAGCTCTCACAGTTGAAGTTAGCTCCTCAGCGCTGGCTTCTCATTAAGGAAGGTGTAAAGGCTGGCATCCACTTGACCTCCTCAAACAGACCCTTTGGAGGCCAGAAGTAAAGCAAGAAAAGGAAGGAAGGAGGGTGGCTTTACTACTGGTTAGGTGCAGAGCCAGCTCTGGGAAGAGTTTGCATGGGCCACGCTCCTAGTATGTGCCAAGCAGGTATGTCCTTTGTCCCTCTCACACTCCTAAATTAGTGTTATGATATTGTTCCACAGATAAAGACACTGATGACAGGGAGCTTTGTGACTTTCTCTCATCCTTCAAGAAGTGGCCAGGCTGGAAATCAGGACAGGCTAAGACTAAAACCATGCTCTTGCCATCAATGTATTCCTCAAAAATCTAAGGAAGTGTGCTGAATGTCTTTCTATGTCTTGAAGGAGAGACATTAGGAAGTGGGTGAGCATGTAGGGGGTTGAATTGGTTTGCTGGGGCCTAAGGGAAGAATATCTGGACTCATTCCAGACAAGGCCTCCTCACTGGTCCCCACTTCCTTGGACTCACCTTCAGCAGGCCAGGGGATGCTGGCCTTGGCCCTGGAATCCACTCCTACTTCATGAGAAGCCAAAACCAAACACGGGGCTCTGCCTTGGCAAAGGCGGCTGGCAAAGCAGAGCTGGGGTGACAAGTGTCCAGAGGCCCCTCCACTCCCCACGTCCCCTCTGTACCAGCCGAGCACTTTGGCTCATACCCACATCCACACAGGGGCCCTCTGAGAGGAAGTCACTGCTGCCCTTATCTCTGAGCAAGTCCTGTCCGTGTGCACTGGCCTCCCAGTCTCCTCCTCTGTCCTGGGGCCTCTGAGACTTGGGGTTCTAAGCCTGAGGCTGCTCATGGTCCCGCAAGGCTCAGGGCCAGGCCAGCCCACAGTTTTACCTCAGTGGGGTGGTGGGGGGTGTGCTGTGGAGAGGGTGATTGTGTCTGCATCACAGACACTGCTCAGTCCTACAGTTTGACCATGAAGCCCCTTTTCCTAAAAGAACAGCAGCCCTCTTCCAGAGACAGAACACAGAGGGCTCAGAGGTTTATGGCTAGGCACCTGGAGCCCCTAGGAGCATGCTCACTTGGGAAACCTGAGGGTGCTGAGAGCTCACTTGGGGATGGGGATCATAACTGAACTTGGTCAGAGGGGCCCCAAGGACCCAGTCTGTCCGAGTGGCTGCATGGCCGTTCTCCTCCACAGCCTCTCTGCACATTGTCTCTGCTCTCTCTCCACCAGCACTGCCCCACTTGCCTTCTCTTCTTCTCCAGGCCTGAGAGCCACCATCTGCTTCTTTATAATTTCTGTGGTCTGCTAGCTATGGCCTGCAAAAGGCCAACCACAGCCTTACCTCTACCCCCAGGTAACACATCAGACTCTGCCTCTGATTTCACTTGCCTGGCTCTCTCTGAGTTTCTTAATTCCACTTCCCAAGAAAACTGAATCTGCTTGCCCCATCTTTTTATGCCAGTCCACATCCTAAGTCATTGGTCACTCTGAAGATTGGTGTCCAGGGGTCAGGTTTCCTGCTCTGCTCTAGTTGCTGGGGCCCAGAATGGGGCTGGCAGGGAACAGGTTGGGAGGAGAGCTTTTCCCTAGAAAATCTGATGAAAAACCCTAGCTCTGCTGCCCCCCAGGTGTAGGCCTTGGACAAGTCATGAAAGCTCCCTGAGCTGCAGTTTTCTCATCTGCAAATGAGGAGCTGCCTAGGAGCAGCCCTCCAGCTTCAAACCCAGAGGTGTGGCCATTGGTAAATGCACACCCAGCATAGCACCTACCTGAGAGGGAGTCCCTCTCTAACCAACTGCAGGCAAATTTGAGAAAAATCTCCGTGCAGGCTGCCCTCCTACTTTTTTCCACTCTCCCAGAGGTGGCCACCCACACTTCATGATCTAGCTCCAGGTTACCTCTTCCAGGAAGCCCTCCCCCATCACCCTGGCTCTCCCAGCCTCCCTCTCAGAGCCCTACTGCTGCTTTCAGGCAGGCTCACACAATGTCAAGTTTAATAATACCCTGTCCAATCCCACTGGCTCATTATTCCACATGTGTTCATTATCTCCCCAGAGGGTGCACTCGCTGGCTAAAAACCATGCCTTCACTTTTAACCCCTAAATGCATCGCACAAGTCTATACAAACAGAAGTGCCCATTAAATATTTGCTGAGGTACATTTCAATGATATAGAAAGGGCCTAAGTCAAGGTTCCTCTTCTTTTAAAAGAAGAAATGGCCAGCTTTGTGTTTGGCAAAGACTTGCTATATTTATTATCTCAATTATTCACAACCTAAGAAGTGGGTGGAATTCCTCCCACAACGCAGATGTGAACACTGAGAGCCAATGAGGGTCAGTAAGGGGCCTGAGAGCAAAGCTATAATAGTTAGTGATATAATTGTGATTTGAATCCAGGTCCTGCAACACCAAGCCCATTATTATTATTATTTTTTTTATCACGTGGAGCTGCCAGCTTTGAAAGTCGAACTAGGGTTCCAGGGGTGGCTGCAATAGAGAAAACTATAGCTATAGGGAAATAGGAACCCAGATGAAGAAACCACAGAGGAGACAAGATACCACTGGACTTTGAAGAATGGCACTTGGGCAGGTGGAAGACGGGGAGGCTCAGGAGGAGTGGCCAGAGGCAGGCGTGAAGGGGAGCAGGCAGAAGGCAACTGTGGGTGTAGCCACACAGCTTGAGCTAGGAGCAAAGGGAAGAGATAAGTGGAAGACAAAGCCTGTGGGAACAATGCAGTGCCAAACTGCTAACACGAGGGAGCCTGAGAGCCCAAGCTGAGCACAGTGACGACATGGTTTGCAGAGAGCAGAGGGCTAGGACATGCTTGTGCATGACCACTCTGCAGGACTCAATGAAAACCAGCAGGGAGCAGGGCAAGAAAGAATAAGTCAAGGTCATTCTAAACCCCAGAGAGATCACTAAAATGTAGGTCTTATTAACCGACATGGGGGTGGCAAAAATTGCCACTGATTTTAACTAAGAAGGAAACAGGCAGTATCACACGATGTCAAATTTAATAAGATCCTGTCTCCATGCCCTGTCTCATTACTCCAAACATGTTCATTATCTCCCTAGATCATGCTAGCTGACTTTTAGAAATGATGTTTCCTCTTTTATCCTCCACAGCTTCTTGTGCAGGACTGAGCCCATAGCAGGAACTCAGTAAATACCAGTGGATATACATTTCAAGAACATAAAATGGTCCTAAACCCCAGGGTCAGGGGAGAAGCATTTCAGAGAGATTAGAGATCAACTTAATATTTTCCTAAAAGCTTAGCAGTAGCAGCCAGAGGCATCTGACAATGCCGAAAAATGAAACACTGCCACTTGAGGTAGAGAGCACCTCGTCACTCGAGGTAGCCAAGCAGAAACTAGACAACCCATTGTCAGAGGTTCGGTGGAAGGAATCCCTGCGCTGGGAGGGAGACCAGGCAGAACAGCTTCTACAGCCCCATCCACCTCTCAGACGCTCTGGTTCAAAAATGCTGTGAATTTGATCTCCAGCTTCACTGACATGTCCCATTCAGAAATAGCCAGACCGACTTAAAAAAGAAATCTCGATGCCTTTTTCTATTTCTTTCAAACCCTTTAAATGTCAAGTTCCAGACCACTGCTCTGCCTTGCCGGGTGGTTGGATACCAAACCCATGAGCGCTGGGTTTAGAATAGCATGCCTGGCGTGGCCGGAGGAGGAGTCTGGCTTCATGCATTCCTAATGCACGTCTATTTTTACAGCCATGAGACACGTCGTCTTCCCTCGCTGTTCACATCAATATCACACAGGGACGCTGACACAGGGCCATCTGTCCCTGCAGACGCGTTCTTTTGGGAGGGGAGGTAGAGAGAGAGAATGGGAGGAAGAGAGAAATGCATTTTTGTTCTAAGTCTGAAAATTGACTTGGGATAGGATAGCTTCCAGACTTGATTTGGCCAGAAATGCCTTTTGCCAAGGCCTGTTGGAGGTAGGGTGTCCTATTTTTTCACCTCCTTCTGAAGTTTAGTGCCATCGGTCGTTGTCCACCCAAGCACTCATTCGTTTACTCACTCACTCATTTTCCCCGTGGTGTGCCAGCTCTGACCACACATCCTTTCCCAGCACTTGACTCATGGAGGCCATGCCTGCTACATGACAGGGCATGTAGGTGAGGAGGACAAGAGCACAAAGAACGCATCCAGGGCTGCGTCCAGTCTTCAAGTCCAACCAGGTGGAGCTGTTCCCTATTGAGACAAGAGATGAGTCCAGACTTGACAGCAAAAAAAGGAAGAAATTCTTGTGTGCTGGAACAAAAGCAAGTGGTCCCAAGGGAAGTAGGGGCTCTGGACCAATGTGGCTATGTACCCCAGAAGTTAGCCAGAGCCAGCCCTTCTGGGAGAGCCCCACAGTCTGGGAAAGGAGCTGTAGGAACAAATCTACACAAAAGAGCAACAGTGGGGGCCCATCCATTTGGTGCCAGTTATAGACTCTGGCTCCCAAAATCTTTGGGGGCCATTGCACTTTTCCATTTCCCTTCTCTGATAGTGCATGCATCCACTCCTCCTTGGCCATGCTGCTACCTCATCCCCGTGGTCCTGAAGGACCCCTCAATCATGCAATTCTACCTTTCCTTGATGATGGTCCAGTGCCAGGCCCAGCCCTCTGAAGGGGACTACAGTGATTAATTCTGAAAGGCACAGATGATCCTGATGTGGCCAATTAGAGGCTTCCTTGGGACTTTTCTGACAGAGCTAACAGGGAAGATGACCCATCTCAATTGTTATTGCTAAATTGAGAGAACACAAGTCTGAAACTGCCAGTGACCATCTTGCATGCTCCATGGAAATGAGCCATGTGAAGGATAAAGCCAGGAGGAGACCACAGAAGCTAAGGAAAAGAGTCTGATGAGTTCGGTTGACCTCTGGTTCCACCATGCAGAAACCTGTCCCCAGATGGGCCTTTGATGAGAGCTAATAAGTCCTTGTTCCCCCTCTACCTCAAATTAATTTGACTTGAACTTACAAGC
This sequence comes from Arctocebus calabarensis, assembly GCA_963573935.1. Classification (NCBI taxonomy): domain Eukaryota; kingdom Metazoa; phylum Chordata; class Mammalia; order Primates; family Lorisidae; genus Arctocebus; species Arctocebus calabarensis. Next base: position 30,819 of record CAUYON010017444.1, read on the forward strand.
CACAATTGATTAGCACTTAGAACTCCCTTGACCAGGTAGGACATTGAAAGTACGATCTCTCATCACTTGTATTTATGCCCTGAGAATCTTTGAATCTGAACTACAATGTGTACTGGAGCTAGAGACGGGTAAAGCCCCTGGTCCAGCTCATTTCAGACCTGATCAGAGGTGCCACCTCTGTGCTAGGAGCTACAAAGGAGTATCTTTTTGAGCACTCTGCCCCAGACTTCAGTTGTCCCTGACTTGGCAGGTCCCAGTGGTGCTGCAGTTTCTAGATCACTGAAGCATCTTCTGGCCTCAGGAAGCTGCCAGCTTGTTCCAGCTCTGGGAACACACTGGACTCACCCTTTGTGAATTTGGAAAATGCTCACATGTTTGGAAGAAGATGACCTAAGAAAAAGAGAGAGATGAGGCTTGCAGGGAATCTGAGCATATGGGGCCTTAAATCCTGCTCATCCTTAGAGGAAGAGGCATTAATTATACTCAGATTATGAAGTTAACAACCCCAGGTCTGCTAAACCACAAGGAAGAAGTCTAGCCTCTAGGCTAATAAGTAGGCAGAGTTGACACCCATCAAACCATGTCCCACTCCAACACAAGGCCAATTTAGGCAAGGGCAGTGAGATTGAAAGACACCAGGATGCATACAGATGAAGACAAGACTGTTTTTCTCTGAAGGAGACCCTGGCCCCCAGATAGGAGACCCCTTTATGAAAAGAAAGCTATAACACAGTATGATCTGAGGCATATTTTTCTTTTTTCGTTCTTTCTTTTTTTTTTTTTTTTTCTGAAACAGAGTCTGACTATGTTGCCCTCAGTAGAGCGATGTGGTGTCACCACTCACAGCAACCTCAAACTCTTAAGCTGAAGCAATTCTTTTGCCTCAGCCCCTCCCAAGCAGCTGGAACTATAGGTGCCCACCACAACACCCAGCTATTTTTTGTTGCAGTTGTCATTGTTGTTTAGCTGGCCCAGGCCAGGTTCGAACCCGCTAACCTCAGCCTATGTGGCTGGGGCTGTAACTGTGCTACAGGCACCAAACCATGAGATTAAATTTATTTTGTTGTGATAAAATATATACGGCATATAATGTATCATTATTATAATTTGTCAGCGTTAAGTACAGTCACCATGTTGAGCAACCATCACCATGGATATTTCCAGAACTTTGTAATCACTCCACAATAAAACTCTGCCCATTAAGTAATGGGTCCCCATCCCCTCCCAACCCTCCACCTCCTGGCAGCCCCTATTCTACTTTCTGTCCTTGTGAATTTGCCTATTCTAGGCACTTCACATGAGTGGAATCATTCAACATTTGCCTTTTTATGCTTGGCTTATTTCACTTAGCATAGTATCTTCAAGTATCTTAGTATCTTTAATCCACATTGTAGCGTGTGTCAGGATTTTATACCTTTTTAAGGCTGAATAATATTTTATCACACGATAGACCATATTTTATTTATCCATTCTTCCACTGATAGACACTGGAGCTGTTTCCACCTATGGGTGTTGTAAATGAACATAGTCGTACTAGCACCTGTTTGAGTTCCTCTATTCAGTCCTTTTGGGTACAAACCTAGGAGTGGAATTGTGGGATTACATAATAACTCTATGTTTAACTTTATGAGGAAATGCCGAGAAATGGTTGAGGCACACAGATAGAAGGATAGGTGGAGACACGAGGGGAGGGGAGGGAGAACAGAAACTTTAACATCCCTATGTGGTTCCTTACTGTGGCTTTGGATCTATGACTTTAACTTCTGCATCTGTCTGTTCATTTATAAAGTGGTGATAATGCCTTCACTTCAAAGAGGTGTGGTGAACACAACACGTGACAAGGTGAAGGAAAGCCAGTCCTTTGCATCTGGCACAGACCCCACCACCACACCTGCTTCTGTCAGAAATACTTGCCAAGGCATCTTAACAAGTACTTGATTTGAGGTGATACCTTAGCAAGTACTTCTGACAGAAGCGACGTGTCACATCTGGGTGTGCAGGTTATTCTCTGAGCAAGGACATCCGTCCAAAAGGGAAACTCAAGGCTGAAATCACAGTTGCTCTATACTTAGGCGAGTGGCAGAATAGGACTAGGCCATCCCTCATGTACCCCACACAGCAGCGAACATGGACTTTCTCAATTCAAATATGACCCTTTGGCTACCCGGTGTCTTGTGTTAGGATAATGTCCTACCTATACTGTGTGTCTTCTGAGGCCTCCAGACCTAACACCTAACAGCCACTACAGCTCCCCTTCTGGCCCCAAAGTCCTTGAGCCTGATTCTCTAGGTCTCCTGAATTTCTTTCTATTATTTCAATTTGAAATTCTCTCCCTCCCTCCACTCTTCAGATGGGGAAACTGACGCTCTGCCAACGTAAATGCCTAGCCCAAGGTCACACTGCTGGGAAGAAGCATAGACAGGTTAAAATCCAGCTTTAACAGGCACCAAGTCTACACTCTTGGCTATGGGGTTAGCACACAGAGAAAATTAGAAGTCAGGAGCCCTGGGGGTCATACCAGGTCTGCAGTCACCAGCTGCATGGCCTCAGGCAAGTCCCTTCACTTAGCATCTTCACTCTATCATATACGAGCTTTGTAATCACAAAGGATCATGGAGGGCGTTGCAGTGGGAACTGTTATATATATATATATATATATATATATACACACACATACATATATATAGCTGCTGTATGGGAGTTAGCTGTTCTTGTCTCTTCTACCTTCAGTGGGAACTCTGTTGTGTCTTGTGAATAAAACCTACAAAAGGAAGCACAATTTGAAATGGAAAAATCCCTCCCTGGAGCAGCTCCATTTCCAACCGTCTGAGACATCAAAGTGGCCAGGGTACCTGGAGATTGCTAAAGCACTCTGAACAGACATCCAACTGGAGCACTTCATTTCCTTAACAAAGATTGGAATGAGCAAATAAATGACACTGCAGGAATCTATTTTACAGATAAAGATTGGAAAAATAAGAAGAAAGTGAATTTCCAGTCACATCAATCTGCAAATGGAAGCACTTCAACTATCTGGCCAAATGCATTGCACTGATGTCAGCATGTCAGCCACCAGGTTCAGAAGAGAGCGTCAACTCATGCCAGTAGTCCCAGGCTCTTGTTGGCTCAAGCCAAGGTCAAGGGTGCTTTGACTCACAATGAACAGTTCTTTGGGATTTGGAGTCTCAAACAATCCTTTGGCAATTATCTGGAAAAGCTGCCCATTGGCCCAGACAATCTTCTCAGTAGCATTCAATGGAATCTGACACCATTCCAGGGCCTTATGCAGGGGAGAATCCATCCCTCCTTACCACAAGCCACATGGAGAAGTGGCCACATAACCCACTTCACTAGAAATTTAAAAACATATTGATTCTCTAAACTGTCCACATGATCAAAAATTGTACAGGTGCACGCTAGGACCCAGCAACTCCCCTCCTGGGCTGTGTTAGTTATCTGTGGCTGAAAACAACACTTAACATCTATTATCTAAGTTTCTATGGGTCAGGAATTTAGGAGAAGTTACGCTACATGTGCTTCTGGCTCTCAGTAACTTGTAGTTGAGATGTCAGCTGGGGCTCATTCACCTGAAGCTCAGTCCCCTGAAGTAGTGACAGAGGATGGAGGATCCTTCACAGAGGATCCCACTCTGAGGTGGCCCACTCGAGCAGTGAGCTGGTGCTGGATGCTAAGAGGGGGCCTGCTTCTCACCACACCTTCGTCTCCACAGGGCTGCTGGAGCATCCTCACAGCATGGCTGCGGCTGTCCCCCAAAGCAGGTGAACCAAGAGCAAGCAAGGTTGTCTCGCTTATGACCTAGCCATCCAGTCACACTCTTTTGTTCCCATAGCATCCTGCCTGTTCCACAGGCCAGCCCTAGTCACGTGGGAAAGCATGAATTCCAAGAGGCAAGAAATACTGGGCTACGTTTGAAGCTGATGACCCGCAGGCTCACATCCCCAGCACTTCTCACCAGCATCCTAAATTGCTGCATGCCAGGATGCTCCCACAACATTGCCCAGAGTGCTAGGGAGTGGAAGTTTTCTGGCCAGAAAGGGAAATGCAGAGGATACACACTGAGGGCTATCGTGTCACAGGCAAAAGAAAAGGATTAAATGCACACATGGAAAGATGCTCAGATCTTAGAAATACAGTGTCGCACTATAACACCACCCCACTGGTATCAACTAAAGATACATGCAGATAAAATAACAAAACACATTTTGCAAGAACAGAAACAGACAAGATATATGTTAAATCTATCAAATGACTGCCTGTGAGAGTGGGGTGGGAATGGAGAAGGGAATGGGAATTTAAAGAGAGTAAATGAGTCAACCAACATATGGGGCCTGATGGGGACCAGTAATAATAGGGTGCCATGACCTTAAGTTACATCAACATTCTGCACCCAAGGACCAAAACAACTGAACCCTTGCACAAGGAAATAGGCCACTTCACCTTGGTCACCTGCAGTGATGCCACAACCACACAGCTACCCTTTCAGGGTTGATTTTTATTGTTGTTTTTGTTGACGTGCTATTGGTTGGTTTGTTGACTGGTTGGTTTTGTTTTATATGCAAACTCCTTTCCCCAACCCACTCTCTCTAGAATTCCAGATTCCATTCCCACCTGGGCGTTGCATAAACTGAATTCATTTTCTTTCCTGTAAATCTGCTCTTCTCTGGTAGATTCTCTCTCAGAGAAAGGCTCCACCATCCACCCAGCCATCCAGTCAAAAACTGCATTATTATCTGTCCTTCTGCCCTCTTGCCCTGCCCAGATCTGATCAGACATCCTGTAGATACCAGGTCAAACACCCCCTCTTCTAGATAGGGCCTTCTGATCTGCAAGGAGGGGCATGAAGGGCAACTTCCTTCTTATCAACTCAGACACTCTGAGCTGTGAGTAACAAAACAGCTCAAACTCACTCAAGTGAGAATTGGCACACTTGTCAATAGCCCCAGGTGTCAATCTCCAGGCTCAGCTCTGCTCTCTGCCTTCGGTAGGCATCCCTTACCCACAGCTTTCAAACAGGCCACTGAAGACAGAAACTGCTAAATCTGCTCAGCTTCACATCCTTTGGGGAAAAGCAAGACCATGTCCCCAAGCATTATTGACTCTTTTTAGGTCAAGTGGCCACCACTGCACCCAACCACAATGGCCAGGGAAATGCTCTGATCAGCCAGGCCTGAATCCATGTCACCCCTCTGCCCAGAAGCCCAAAGAATGACAGTGGAGCAGGATAGGGTCCTCCCCCTAGCCAAGGAAAGCAGGATACAATGACCAGATGAACAGCAAATGGAACGTGGGTTCCCCCATGGCCAAGAACCACCACTATCTCATGTGTGTCATGAGGACACAGTGAGGTTATGTGCCAGACACATAAAATATGCTCTGTAAATGTAGCTATTACCAGCACCTACATCAGCTTCTGCACTTGTAGGTAAGTATTTGAGCATGTTAACACAGCAGAACTTCCACAGTTGACCACCTCCCTACATTGAGCACCTCCTTAATTAACACAGTTTTCATAAACTGGATCTGTATGTTGATCAGTTTGTTGCAGGCCCTTGAGTGGTCAACTTACAGAGGTTCTGCTATATTTTAAAAAGCTAGAAATTCCAAAAATTAGCAGCACAAGTAAATCAAAACCTTATAAACCTTAAGAATTCTTAGCAATTCTGGCCAGTCAGAATTGCTTAGCAAATAATGGCCAGTCAGTACCAACTACAATTTTATTTTGCTTTCATCAATTAAAAAACTTTTACATGTCACAAGTTTCTAATAAGTGCATATATTATTTGTTGACAGACAATAATTTAGTTCAAATTTAAAACACTCTATTGAAGTTCTTCTAAATCTTTAGAAGAAGAAGAAATACTCCAGTTTATCAGAATTCCAACAGCTCTGTGAGTTGATTCTAAGTCTTTACCCAGGGCCTGTGTCATTCTTCAAGTCTTTTTGACGTCAAAGTCTTCTCACCTTAACTAAAATGTGAACTGCTGGAGTGCTGAGAGCCTGGTCCCAGTCCCCGAGCTGCCCTGTGAGGTGAAGCCTTCTGAGTCGGTAGTGTGGCCTGCCCTCTGTCTGACCGTCTGTCTGACTGACAGCACAGCCTGGATCCCAGTAGTTGGCGGAACTCCCATCTGTCTACACAGCCCACATCTCTCCAGCCCTGCTGCCAGCCAGGGCTTAGGCCCCGTGTATTAGAGGCTCCGTTTGTGCCATTAACAGGAACCTCGGCGACAGCTGCCGGCAGCAGGTGCATGGCCACACAGAGCCTGGCTCTGGAGAGAAATCTTTCGCTTGTTGGAGCCAGCTGTAGAGACAGTGAAGAGATGTGGGAGGGGGGAAGTCCTTTCTGAAAGCCAGCACAGAACAGGAAAAGTTTGGTCCCAGCCATTTTCATCTTTGAGTCACTCAGGCTGACAGACCAGCTGGTTGTGCACCCAGTCACAACACCACGGAGTGCCCTCCGCACAGGGGCTGGACAGTCCCACCTGCTCCTCTCACTCTGAGGAGCCTGTGCCCACTTCCAAACCCAAATTTACTTCCTTCCCAGGGAGGGGAGGGGACCAACAGGGCATAAGAGAAGGGACCACCATTCAGAGCCTCCATCCATGGACCAAATTAACACTCTCACACCTCCAGAAGCAGGTTAACAATTTCCCCAGGAGCACATGAAAGCCTGAGAAGCTCTGGTTTGGTGATCAGGGGCTCCGTTCGTCCTTTACCCATTTCTACAGAGCTTCAGTAAGATACCTGTGGTGCATCCATGACAAAGGAAATTAAACATTCCACTTTTTGGTGGGCAGAAACAGACAACAAATAAGATAAATACACAAAATAGATAGTACGCTAATAGGTAATAACTGCTAAAGGGAAAAATTTTAAGTGAGAAACAGGAGTAAATAATGCCAGGGTCATATACAAGAAGGTCTCTGGGGGAAAAGGGCAGTGACACAAAGAAAGGATGCAGGGGGATAGAGTGCTGATTGGAGGGATAGAGGGAGAGGGACCAACAGCCCAATGGTCACCTAGAAGGTGGATGATGGTGGTAGAAGAGCTCAGAAGAAGGGGACAGCCTCCTGAAGACCCTCAGTACTCACAGAGCAGCCCTCCACCCAGCATCTGACATTGTCACAAATGCAAACTCTCAGGCCCCACCCAGACCTTCTGAGTCAGAATCAACATTTTCCCAAGACCCCCAGGGGAGCTGGGTACTTGTTAGCCCCTAGTCCATCTCTGTGCAGACTTTGGCATCTACACTGAGTGAGACGGGAGACCGTGTCAGATACTGTACTCTAACACTGGGAACACACAGAGATGGACAGGCCAGCAGTGATCCAGGCCAGTGACAGCAGCCACCCCTGGGCCCAGCCCACTCACCACAGAGGTGGTGCAAGTGGTGCGCTTCCCTTTTGAAGGGAAGAAGTCCCTGAGTAGTTAAGTGAAGTATTTTCTACAAAATGCTTTCTCCTAACCTCCCCTCCCTTGGATTAATCACTTGCATTATAACCTTCCTTCCACCAATATTTTTGGGCTCCTGATCACAGAAGTTGCTGTCCTGGAGGAATGAGTCCAGGGACAGGAGGCTGTACCAAGCCAACCATCACAGGACATAACGTGCCGTCTGATGAAGGGCCCCCAAAGGGTACTCAGGGGACCAGTTCGGGGCAAGGGGGTTCAGGAAAGAGTCCCCCCAAAAGACTCGTTCCTCACATCAAAGCTGAATCTCAAGGAGCCCAAAGTGAGGGATACTGCAGACTCAGGATGCAACTCCTGTACCAGAGGGGAAGCGTTCCTAGTTGTGGGATTGCCGAGAAGGCTGGACGTGGGTATGGTCCTGCCACACCTGCCACACCCAAGGCTCCTCACTGCCCAGAGGGATAAGCCCAATCTGATGGCCTAAAGTCCAATGCCTTCTTCACTCAAGCCCAGACGTATTTGTTTCCCACCTCTCCCTCCAAATTCACTGCTTCCCTCTGAGCCCACCTGGGCCACGCCTAATCAGGCCTCCACACCATATCTGAGCCTATAGCCCAGCGAGGAGGCCCCTGCTCTGAACCCAGGCTGTTAAAAGCCTCATTCTGGCCTTCTTCTGGCCACGCCCCTCCTCTCGCAGCAAGCAGTCACTAGGGCCTTGGGGACATGCCACCTAAAGTTTTCGTACCCTCGCAGGTTACCCCCTCGTCTCTGCAACCCCAGGGCTCACAATGGTGCAGCCCACTTCCAGGGCCTTGGTTAGACCTCTTCCCCCAGTTGGTCCTGCTGAAGGTAGACAGGGTCAGTGTGCACACCCAGGCCAGCCCTGTCCACACACTGTGAGATGGAGTTGGGGCTGGGGAGAAGAGAAGGGATGGGCTACAGGCTCTCCCTGAGCCATCTCACTCCAGCGCAAAATTCTAAGGATTCCAAAAATGCTAAATGGGAACCTGCCTTCCAGATCATTATGAAGATCTATGTGTGCAAATAAGCAGATAAACCTATTTTATTTAACAGATTGTTTGTGTGAGTTATGACTTCTTACTATTTAGACATATGATCTATGGCCTCTATTTGTACTCTTACTCTGGGTTCCACAAATGTGCTGGCCAGGCTTACAGCACAATTTTGACCTTGTAGCTATCCTCAGAATGTTCCCCCCCTCCCTAACTTGTTCTCTCTGACCTGAAATACATTCAAGGACCATGTGGAGATCATCTGTCATTTTTGCCAGTTATCCCCATTCGGCTGGTGCCTAAAGCCTTCTTTTCTGGAAGAAACCCATTCCCTGAGGTTTGGGAAGTGCTGAGCTCCCAGAGCCTCATCTGTTAGAGTAAGACTGTCTCTTTATGTTGGAAAGACAGGCCAACACAGAAAAAGAAAGCAGAAACACGGGATGGAAGGCAGTGGAGACAGAGCCTAAGGAACCCCGTGTAAGCCCCTGGATGCTGCCAGACCTGCATTCAGATCTATCTTTGCACTTCACAATTACTTAAACCAGTAAATGTCACGTTAAGCTGGTTGGAACTAGATTTCTGTCACTGGCGACTGAAGAGCCTTAAAATTAATTCCAATTCATAGACTCATAGGTGTCAGAGCCTACAGAAAGCCTCAGCAACTCTCCAATAAAACCTCTACTTTCCCTTATATTAAGAAACTGAGACTCAGAAAAGTGAAACAGTTCGTTCCAATTCACTCAGAAAATCTGGGCCAGAGTTGAGACTGGAAGCCAATCCTCACTCCTGGGCACCCCGGCACCCCTTAAATCACTTTCCTCAGCCCTCTCGGACTGGAGATCCACCCCCTCCCTCCCTCAACAGCAGCGTAAGATCCCTGTTTCCACACATCCCTTTTTCTTGTCTTGCATTTGTGCCACGAGCTCACTGGTTCCAGTGGGTGTCGCATCCCAGTTTGAGCAGTCAATCCCTTGACAAGAATGCCAGCCCATCCCTCACTCTGAAGTACTACTGGGCCTTCTTACATACCCAGCTCTTAGCAGGGGCTGCACAGGTCCTTGCTAATTTACCAGTCAAAGGCCCTGATGCCTGACTGGCAAATTACAGCCTCTCTTTCCATCAAGTGCACCATCTCTGCATTAATGTTTCCAAACCTCTCCTATTCAACAAGCTGCTTTTCCAGTCCATTAGGAGGAACTACAACCAGAGGCAGAAAGCCTATGTGACTTTTTTTTCTCTCCATTTCCTTTTGTTTTCAATTTTCTGCTTGTGGAGTTGTTTTTTTTTTCTCCCTTCTCCTTTAACAACCCAAGTTGCTAAATTGCACATCACCAGCAACTCCTGTGAGTTTAGTCCTTAAGTGTTACATTTCTGTAACAGATACTCCATATCTTCAGGAGGGGTTGGTAAGGCACGCTAAAATTACATTTCCAATTCTGTTCCCATGTTTTTAAGCTGTTATTTTAGCATTTCTGACTAGTTCACAGTTGACACCTACTGATGGAAAATTAAATGAAACTTGGCCAAGAATGAGCCTTCCCTCTCCTCCCTAGGCTGGGAACTGTCTCCTTTTTATAAGGACACACAGCTGTAGAAAGGCAGAAAGACTCCCAGATTTGGAAACAAAATCTGTAGTACAATCCCAGCTCTGCCACTAAGGAGCTCTTGGACTTGGGACAAATCACTTAAACCCTTTGAACTTGGTTGGTCTTATCTGTGAAATAGGAACCCTACCTGTGTAACAAGGTTTCTGTGAGGTTTCATAATATAGCATGTAAAAATATCTCTGCATATACTGACAACATGAATACCATACTATGGAAATTCTTAACACATAATTCTTAAACACTTTTGTTTGAGACCAGCTTGAGCAAAAGTGAGACGCCATCTCTAAAACTAGCTGGGCATTGTGGCAGGCACCTATAGTCCCAGCTCAAACAACAGGATGCAACAAAACTCTGTCTAAAGAGGAGTTATCCCAATTAACAGGCAGGGGAAGGACATACCGGGCAGCTAGAAGTTCAACAAATGCTAGTTGTTTCTAGATCTTAGCGCATTTTTTTAACCACCTGATTTTATATCCTTTGAATTGGTTTATGCTCCAAAATGGTTTGTATGGGGATGACACTTAAATTAGCAGATTATATACCAGATATATGGCTATGGGATACAGGGTCAGTCTCAGTTAAAACCCTTCAGCAACATCTATTTTTTTTTTTTTTTGAGACAGAGTCTCACTTAATCACCCTTTATAGAGTGCTATGGCATTGTAGCTCACAGCAACCTCAAATTCCTGGGCTCAAGATATCCTTTTACATCAGCGTCTCAGGTAGCTGGGACTATAGGTGCCTGCCGCAATGCCCAGCTAGTTTTAGAGACGGAGTCTCACTTTTGTTCAAGCTGGTCTCAAACTGAGCTGAGCTTGCTGAGCTCAAGCAATCCACTCACCTCGATGCAGCACTTATTATTCTCGGGATCAAGTCCATGCCCCACAGCTCATCATGCAACATGAATCTTCCTCTCCCTCCCCTACCACATCCCCACCTGAACTCTTGCTCATGCACTTGTAGCTGCCCGGTATGCCCTTCCCCTGCCTGTCAATTGGGATAACTCCTCTTTAGACAGAGTTTTGTTGCATCCTGTCCTTGGGCTCATCATCAATGGTCTGGCCAATCCCCTACTAGATCGTGAGTGTCTGGGTGGCACAGACTGTGTCCTTTTATCCTTGGTGCCAGCAAAATGCTTGGCATAGAGTAGGAGCTAAGAAAATATTTCTTAACATTTTAAGAGGATTAATTAATATAGGAAAATAAATAAGAGGAAGATTTGCTATGTAAAGACAGAAAGTCTCCAATTAATATATAAATTCAATATAATTCCAACCCATATTCTAATGGTGTTTATATGAAAACTTAAAAGATAATTCTAAAGTTTGTCTAAAGAGTAAAGTCATAAGAATAAACAAAATAAGTTTGAGAACTAGTTCTACTAAATACCAAAATGTGCTATGACACTTTCTCAATTAAAATAAAAGTAGAAAGAGGAAAATGGATTGGTGGATCAGACAGTAGTCCAGACATATACCTGCATATTTATGAGAACTGGGGACAAGATAAACAAAGCATTTATATCAGCAGAGAAAAATAGGCAATTAAAAACAACACCAACAACCTGCTGTCTACACAGGAAAAAGCAAAATTAGGTCCCTTCTGGTATCATCCAGAATAGGCCATGTATGCTGCTATGCTGTCCTAATAAACACCTCCCAATTCTCAATGACTTACCACAGCGAAAGCTGATTTCTGGTTCAGGATATATGTCCGGTGCACGTTGGTGGAAAGACCCTGCTCATTGAAATCCCACAAGAACCAGGCTTATGGAGCCACCATCATCTCACACATTACCAGAGAAGGTCTGGACACAGACCAGAAGGTTCTAAGTTAGCAATTAAATGCTTGATCTTGAAGTGACCCATTACTTCTGCTCATACCTCTGGCTGGAACTAGTCACATGGCTCTAGTCAACCACAAGTACACAGGAAGTGAAATCCTTCTATGTGCTATAAAGTGAAGAGAACCAGAAGTATTTGGGGATCTTTACCATTCTATCCACCCCACAACAAAAAACTTTTCAATTTTTTTTAAAGCAGAAGGAAATATAAGGAAAGTTTTTTTGTATATGTAATCTTAGAGAGAAAAATGCTTTCTATTCAAGGAATTAAACCCAGAAGCCATAAACAAAAACAATTACAGATTTAATTGCATGAAAATGTAAAATTTTTGCATGGCAAAATAATCTACAAAGAAAGAATGATATCTCAGAAAAAATAGTTGTACCATAATATGTAACTGACAAAAAGTTAATATCCACATACACAAGAGCACCTGAAAATCAATAAAAAGAACAGTGGGTACAAGGTAGACAGCCTGTTAGAGGATTTGAGGAAATAAATATACTTATATACTGTTGTTAGAAGTGTAAACTGATTTTTCTATTTTTCTTAGAGTAATCAGTATGTTAAATGCACATAAATTTAATGCTGCAATTCTTCTAATTTCTAAAATATACTATGTGTAAATATATACACACAATATTTTCACAAAAATGTTATTTGCAAAAAGTAATATTTGCAATCATATTATTTTATATGTACCATGTTGGTGATTGCAGAATTGTTGCAATGACCAAAAAAAAAAATATCTTTTCAATAGAAAAAAAGACCAATATATTACTTTAAACAAACATGGCACATCCATGCCATAAAATGCTACGTTGTCATTAAAAAGTGTGAGATAGCATTAAGCATAGTCACAGAAAGATGTTATGACACATTGGTTGTGTGAAGTGTGTGGTGCACATTGATTACTCCTCCCCTCTAATCGCTAACATAGTTTAATGAATCCTAGAACCACATAAGACCAGGACACACTAGTAGTGATAATGAAGTGTCTTCATCACCCTCAATGAAGGGTCCAACCTCAGTCCATGAACCCAGACTTGACTATTCATAAATTAGAAATCATTTTTAAAAAGTCTCTATTATTACAATACTAACTCTTCCAGAATATTTAAGCATGGAAATAAAAGAGCTCCAGCGCTCACTTAACATTGGTGTGAAATTATATCACTAATTAACTGGCCTAGGGTCACCCTCAAAACGGGTTACAGAGCAGGGATTCAAAGTCATAACTGAGAATAGAACAAGCGTTTTTCTTTTCTTTTTTGTTTTTTTTTTTTAGAGACAGAGTCTCACTTTGTTGCCCTCGATAGAGTGCTGTGGCGTCGCAGCTCACAGCAACCTCCCAGCTCTTGGGCTTAGGCGATTCTCTTGCCTCAGCTTCCCAAGTAGCTGGGACTACAGGCTGGGACTACTCACCACAATGCCTTGCTATTTTTGTTGTTGTTGTTGTTGTTGTTGCAGTTCGGCTGGGGCCGGGTTTGAACCTGCCACCCTCAATATTTGGGGCTGGCGCCCTACTCACTGAGCCACTGCCGCCGCCCAGAACAAGCGCTTTTCCACTTCAAGCCTTTCCTCAGTTCTCCTGATCATTTCTGTGTTAAGACAGGTCGCTGAGGAAAATTGCATTCCTGGGAGCAAGCCCGTGCAATCTCTGACCTTGACATTATGGTTTGACCTTCACCAATACAATCTCTTCTCTTTTTCTAAAAACCAAAGCCAAAGATGTGTGCCTTATGCTATTTTACGTGGTCCTGGGGAAATCCCACCCTAGTGACCTCTCCTGGGAGCCATCCTGCTGAACAGGCAGGCTTTTCTCTATAGTCAGTGAGAACATGATGACCCTGCTCTGTGCTCTCCCCTCCCCCCTTGCCTCCTCTGGTAGGAAGCTCAGCATCATATTTTGCCTTCAACAACTAAACTTCCCTAAGTGGGTTATGGGTTTCCACTCCACTATTCCTTTTATCGCCTTCTACTTCCATGTGGCACAGACAGCTGGGCAGGAAACCAGCTCCATGAGACCCAGAAAAGCCAAGTTCCTTTTGCTTCGGTTTTCCAGTCTGTACAATGGGAATGAGAGCCACAGTTTCTCTCTCCTGGGGTTTTCCTAAGGTTTTATGAGGTAATGTACTCCATAGAGGTTAAAATCCTTATTTTATTCCAAAATGGCAATTTCATGCAGTTCATCCTAATAGGTTTTTTGATGAAAAGAGGCTGTAAATAAATCTGATGCAGTTTCTTTACCTATAAGGCATAGGTGGGCTTGTGGACAGTGTCCTATTTGAAAGGAGAGTTAACTTTGGAATCCTAGCAGGTCTCACCGAGGCCTAGAGGGTGGGGGGTGCTAGGGAGGGACAGCCAAGGGGCAGCTGAAAACCCAGAGACAGGAAAGACAATTCTCAGGAGGAAGATGGGCAAGCAGCAAAGGAAAACTTTCTGAGCTCAGATATTACCGAATTATACCCAAATCTCTGCTCTTGTTGTTCCCCAAAGCCTGCCTAAATCCCTCCCCCCATTCTTCAAATGACAGCTGGCCTGGCCACAGTCAGACTTGCCCCACCTAGAGGATGTATGCGCCCTCCCCACACTCCCACAGCATGCCTTTGGGTCTTAGGCAGAACCCTAAGAACCATGTCTATCCATGGTAGTGACAAATGCACCTGCCTCCCGTACATGGTGAGCTGGGACAGGCGGGCACCTGGTCTGGAACCAAACTTCACTGAACTGATGGTTCTCCCTGGGGCCAGTGCTAGCATTCCACTGAGAAGCGAGATGTTAATCTTATAAAGCTGCTGCACTTGGGAGGAAGTAAAGGAGAGGAGAGGGAGGATAAAAGAAGCTTAGTAGGTCAAGGGACTAGTGGCAGCTGAGGAATTTCTACCCAGAAGGGCTGAAGACACTCTAAGTTGGGAAGGGGGAGCTTAGGCTTGTCTTGCAGCTGCACTGATGTGGGGAGCTCACTGCTTTAACTTAGATGACATGTTTATTTAGGGCACCTTGGAAGTTAGCAGATAGAAACAGAGTGGGTGGGGCTAGAGATGTCAGCCTTTCCTGGAATGCATCCCCTCCCTACTAAATGTAAATGCAATCCTTTCCCTGGACAAAGACCCTCACTTGATTTCAGGGAGGGTGCAATGGCAAACTAGGCTTCATCTTAGTCCCATCCATGCTGGGTGACCTTGGCAAACCACTTAACCCCCAAGGCTTCAATTTCCCCAACTTCTGTGCTGTCCTTTTCCTGCATTTTGAGCAAAGCCCAGGAATCCCACAGCCCACTCCATAGAAGCAGCCGCATAAAAGGGAGTGATTTAGAAATGGAGCTCTGATCTATAGCACAGGAGACCCAGGACTGGGCTCATTTCCCGTGAGCAGCACAGGCAGCAGCTGGAGATTACAGGCACACCCCCAGAGGCCGCCCCCAGTGGCACCCCCTGCCCGAGAGGCCCCACTCTTGTCAGAATATTAACACCCTGGATGCATTTGTGTGTTACTCATGATTGCTACCACAGTTCCAAAAGGATTATGCAGCATGCATATTTATGAGACAAGCCCAGACAAAGACTACCACATTTTAAAAGATGCAATTATCTCTAAAAAGTTCAGCTTTATTTTCATGCTAATGAATACAATATTTTTAAGCAAACCTAATTGGTTTGCCTGGGCTCCCATAAAAGCTCTCAACTCATTAGAGCTCTGAGGTCCCCTTCAAAAGGGGCTTTAGAGAGAGCTGGGGCACCAAGGAAGGGACTGGTACCCAGGAGGGGTGTTTTCAGAACTTTCCAGTCTGTGTGCTGCTGTCGCCTGGCCGCCTCCTCTTCTCAAGCTCTCTGGCTGGATGACTGGTGAGGCTTTCAGGAGAGCCACCCTGATAGTCTGAGCTCTGGGAATGTGTGATCATCAAGGGAAACTTAGGGACAAGGGGAATGCTCTCCCTCCCCTCTGTAGAGGAAGGGCAGCCAGTATCCCCACTACCCTACCATTCACACACCCCTGTCGCCAAAGTCACCAAACCTCTGGACTCCTGGTGGATGCTGGAATTCTACCCAGAAATGGATCTTCTCATATAGGCCATCAGCCAGGGCTTGGTGCTGCAGCAGAGGGCAGGCTCCAAAGTCCTCCATTCCCAGATACCCCCAGGCTCTGAAATCTGGTCATTTGCTTTGACATCACTATTGACATTCAGATTTCACTTTCTCATTTTACTGTTATTTTCTCATGACACGCCCTCATAAAGTACAGCTTGTTCTCCCCACTTTCCAAATGAGAAAGCTGAGGCCTGGAGTCCCAATTGTTCTCCAGGACAAGCCGGTGGATACAGTGCTTTCTATGAAAAGGGGCTGTCCTCCGGGGAAAGACCGGGAGAGAAACGGAGAGAGCTTCTCTCTCCCCACTTGAATTCTCTCCTTCTACCAGGAGCTTTAGTGTTTTCTGTATTCTTTTCTATAAATAAATTCTGTCTTACCCCTGGGGGGTGAGAGGGGGAAATAATGTAATGAAGAATAATAAAATACATGTATTTAATAAAAAATAAAAGGATATAAAATAGAGCAAATAACAAAAAAAAAGAAAAGGGGCTGTCCTCTTTGCACCTGTCTGCTCTTCTTCAGTCTTTGTCTTCTCCACCTCCCCATAGTTTAATCTGGTCCTTTCCTTACATGCCTGCTTAGGTCACCCCCGAGCCTCAGCCCCAGGGCAAGCTATGCACACTGTGCCATGCCAGGGGATGCCATAATCTCTGAATGGCACTCCCCAGAGTTGCACAGCGCTATGCCCTACTCAGCATTCCTTCCTCCCACTGGCTTCCTGCAGGGCCATTTGGAGATCTGGGCCTATAAATAGTATAGCAAAGATTTATGGACATAACCTGAGTTTGTCTACTTGATAACTCCTCCTAACCACCTCCTCAGGGCTGAAATGTAGGCATCTGGTAAAAACAGTGTTCAGTCTGTGGAAATGGCAAACAGGCTCAGGGAGGGCCACAGCTGCTGGTGGTGGGGAGTTGAGGCAATGCAGAAACCAGTGGAAATCACAGGTGGGAGGTAAATTGCAGCCTGGAAGTGAGGAGATGGGTGATCTGAGCAGCAGCTCTGTGCCTCCATTTCCCTACCTGCAAATGAAGGATGGGGCCGTTGATCTGTGGGGTTCCATCTTAAGCACGTATCTTTTGATTTCAGAAAAGGTTTTTCCCAGAGAATTGTTTGAAGACATATAAAACTAGAATCCATTCAAAAAACAGAAAGAGGGGCTTGGCACCTGTAGTTTAGCAGTTACAGCACCAGCCACATACACCACGGCTGGCAGGTTCGAACCCAGCCTGGGCCTGCCAAACAACAATGACAAGAACAACAAAAAAATAGCCGAACGATGTGGCAGGTGCCTTTATTCCCGGCTACTTGGGAGGCTGAGGCAAGAGAATCACTTAAGCCTAAGAGTTTGAAGTTGCTGTGAGCTATGACACACTCTACCCAGGGCGACATAGTGAGACTCTGTCTCAAAAAAAAAACAAAAGAAAGAAAAGCAGAAAGAGGGTCCTGTGAATTAACCAGGCCAGGTGTAATTCCAGACACTCATCCCACCCTGGGCTGGGGCCACACTCTCAGGTCAAGCTCAGGGGGCTGACAGCTTGTCAGGGAGAAGGCACGGGGCTGGTGGAATAGTGAGGGGAGGCTGACGGGAGGAGGGCTCTGCCTGGACCGTAAAAACCAAACCAACAAATCCAAGAGGAATAGGGTGGGTATTCCAGGAAGGGCTATGTGAACCCACGAACAAGGCAGACCCAGAAGTCACTGTAAAAAGAGGGATCAGATGGCTGCTGAGGAGGAGGGAGGTGAGACCCCAGTGCAAGGAGGGGATTGTGCTTTATAAAGCCCCACAGCCAAGATCTCCTGCAATCCTCACTTCCACCTAGGAAGGAAAATATTGTGTTTCCCATCTTACAGGTAAATAAAAAGAAGCCTAAAAATGTAAAGTTACTTGTCTGAGAAACCTCAGCCAGGGCTGGGGCCAGAGTTAGATCTAAGACCTCAATCTCCTGATCCTTAATTTTGTTCTCCTTTTTCACTAAACTACCATGAGGCCAAATTTGTAGGGTTTGAATAATAAGATGAAGATGTGAAGTTGTAGCTTATTGGCAAATGGGAACCCGTGAAAATCTATGAGCCGAGAAACAACTTGGAAACCCGGAAGTCAAGGAATGAACGTGAAAGTCCGGCAGGGCAGGAGTGCAACACAGGGCCTATTTAGGAGGAATATTATTTTGAGTTTAGCAAAAGGGCACATCCAAGGCTCTCTTTAGCTCTGCCTTGAAGAAGCTGAGTTACATGCACTCCACTGGGCCTTCACGTGACACCCTGGTAATAACCAAAAGGGCTTTGAGAATTGAACTGACCTGGGGATGTCACTACAGGAGCCTAACGGAAACTCAGAGCCAAATCTCACATCCTAATCTTTATACCCACCTAATTGGCTTAGATTTATCAAAGTAATTTTTAAGGAGGAATTTTATATGAAGGTAATTATGCTCAGCTAAACTAATTTTATTAAACAATGCTGCCTTAATGACAAACAAATCTGTTATTAATATGTAACCAAGCAGCTATTTCATTCAATTTGCAGCATCAGTAATGAGCCTTGTGGCCACAAGAGCCCAGATGCAGTCCCTTTCCAAGGAAGGGACCCAGGACAGCTGGAACCCAGGACAGCCCTGGCCCTGCTGTGGACACTGTATCTCTGAATGGCCCGTCTCTCTCTAGGCTGTTTCTCTCTGTAAAATGAAGGACTTGTAAATCCCCACTCAGCAGCCTGAGAGGCTGAGAATCTGGAGGGACTTTTGCTGCTTACTGTGTGCCTCAGTTTTCATCTGTAAAATGGGAATAATATTAGTACCTATCACATAGGTACTAATAACAATGAATTAAGGGGCTTATTATCACATAGGGTAATTGTGAACATTAATTAAGTTAGCACATGTAAAGCACTTAACCCACTGCCCATGCATATAGGAAACATTACGTAGATGTTTCTTATTTTTTATTTGTATTCCCAAAAGGAAGAGCTGATAGCCATGGATGGAATGGGGGAGGGCTACTGCTTCCTCTCAGCACTAATGCCCCTTAATCCTGGGTTTCTAAGGTTCTCTCCCTCCCCCTCTTAGGAAGGTGAGAGACATCACTACCAACAATGGAAAGAGGCCAGGGAATCAGATTGGAGCCCTGACCCAGCCCTCAGGTGACCCACTGGACTGTGCTTTGGCTTCTTCTGCTCCCCAGTATGAGTCATCCATGCTGTCCTACCTACATCACTGGATGTCCCAGGGGCCAGACAGGATCATCAAGTGGTTCTCAAACATGCAGAATGGACCAGGGAATGCACAGAAAAGAGCTGATTCCTGGGGCCTGTCCCCAGAGACTTGATAACACAGATTTCTCCCTAGATCTGGGAGCTTGGGATACCCTCTGGAGAGCCCAACAGTCCTGCAGGGCCCTCCACATCTGCTACCTTTATGGTCTTACTGGGCTCATGCTGTGGGTGAGGAAAGAGTATTTTGAAAAGAAGACTAACTTGCACAGTTAATAGGGAGTCAGAAGTAATACCCATCTTCAGCCCCATCAGTTCCTTGTCTTTTAGAATGCATCAGGGTGGGGGTGGGACAGCATGAGCAGCCTTCACTTACTCTGGGGCTGTGCTGACAGGATGCCTTCTGAATCCACCTACTGCAGAGACCTGCTGTCTTGGCTGCTGAGAAACATCAAACCTTTGAGACTGAGCCTCTCAGCAAGTAGCTGTTAACATAACATCAGTATGCTGCCACATAGACAGCCGCCTGCCCAGGATCATGAGAGCCCTCAGGCCCATCATGGTGCCCAATTTTCTGCAATTAGGCTCTCCCTAGGAGGAAATATTGTGTCTCCTGAAGGTCTCTATTAAATCCCAACATACAAATGTACATGCGCCATTTAGCCCCTTTGCCTCTCTCACTCTTTTCTCTCCATCCCAACATGGAAATCCACCATCCTTTGTACCTAACTCAATCTTGACTTCTCTTCCTCCCAGAGGCCACCATATGCCTGGCTTTCATGCTTCCTAGCCTCCCTTCCTAGGTGGGTGGAGACCTCTGATGGCCATAATCTGTGTCTGAGGCAGCCAAAGGTTGGTTACAAGTAACAGAACCCCAGACTAACAATGAATTAAGGGGCTTATTAGCTCATGTAACAAGAAGTCCCAAAATAATTAAAGCTAAAAATAGGCAACCCTAGAGTTTACTAGGGCAGCTCATTAACAACCCAGATTGTCTTTCTGCTCTGCCGGTTTCACTACAATGGCTTCTGTCTTCAGCCTTGTCCCCCATGGACCCAAGATGTCCATATGAGAGCATATCCGTCATCTATTGCTAAGTAACTCAGTGGCTTCAAACAGCAATACACAGTTGCTGCAAAGGAGGAATTCCAGGGCCGCTTGGCTGGTGGTTCTAGCTTGAGATCACCGAGGAGGTTGCAGTCAAGATGTTAGACAGGCTACAGTCATCTGAAAACTCGATTGGGACAAAAGAATGCACTTCTAAGAAGGGTCACTTATTCACACCACTGGCAAGCTGGGCTGGTTATCAGAAGGAGGCCTCAGCTCCTCCTGCATAGGTCTTTCTGCAACTTCAAGTGTCTGCATGACATGGTAGTCACTTCCCCCAGAGCCAGCCAGCCATAAGAGCAAAGCTGAAGCATCAATGTCTTTTTTGGCCTGTCCTCCTTTGTCACTCACCTACACATCCATTAAATTCCTTTCATTAGAATCCAGTCACTAAGCATGGCCCACACTTGGGGGGAGAGGAAATAGGCTCCATCTTTAAAAAGAAGGTCAAAGAACTGGTGGACGTATTTTTAAAACTGCCATTTTTAAAACTCACCAGTGTCTACCCTAGAAGAGAGGAAAAGTTGGAAAAGGCTTCCTCCCGACACTGCTCTACCATCAGAGAGAATACTTTTTCCAAAACACCCTAGCAGTCTTTACCTAACTTTTAATTGGCCAGAACTGAGTCACATGCTTGCCTCTGAACCTATCACTGACAAAGGGAAACAATTCCATGACTGGCTTAGACCAATCCTGAATCTTCTTCTGGGACTGGCACATTTCTGCCATAACAAATTGGGTTTCTAGTAGCAAGAGAATAGGAAGAAATGCCTATTAGGTGGGCAACCAAGAGTGTTAGCCATGCTGCTTTATTAAATGGGTAACTGGAAAAAATTCGGTGGTGAGGTGGTGATAATCCACAAGTTGGAATCGTGGTCATGTATTAACTACTTGCCATACCATCAACCAAAGATGAATCAGTTCCAAGATCTGTTCTGAGAAAGGGGTCTGCTTACCTTGATCAGAGTGTCATCCATTTGGGGAGATCATCCCTTTGGGTGGCATGATTGCAGACTCAGAAGACATGGCTTGGAGTCCTTGTCCTACCAGTATTTCCTGTGCATCCCTGACCAAGTTCAGTTACCCTCTGTGAGCCTCAGTTTCCAGGTCTATACAAAGAAGATGATAATACCTACTTCATGGGGCTCTAGGAACTAACTTTTGGCTGCCTCGGAGCATGCTTTGTAATCTATCAAGTCCATGTGCGTTGTGATCATCACCATTTGCCCTGGGTTTTGGGTGACAGGTGTCCCCTCTTTTTTTCCATCTTTAATTTCCAGCACACAGTGCCAAAGACAGGAAAACTTAGCACAGAGGCCAAATCCCCAGCATAGAAACAGAGGCGCCATTGTAAAGGCCTCCGGCAATGGCGCCCCACCCAGCTGAGGAAGCCTCATTCCCAACCCCACTTAACAACGTGCAGCCTGATTTAATATGAGCAGCTGATCTCATTGCTTCCATAGCAAGTTTAATTTGCTGGGAAAGCGAGTTGGTGAAGTTCTAATAATGCAGAGCTGCAAATAATACCAAAGAGAGTTTTGCATTATGATAACTTTCCAATTAAAATGGATTAATGGAGGAGAAACAGCAGCAGTAGTGTCTAGACAACATATTACTAAATCCTTGGAGAGGGAGATGGAGGGGAGTTGGGGGAACACACGGAAGCAAGGCAAACAGATGTGCTTCCTGAGTTGGAAGCACCCTTGTGTGGTGTCACAGAGGTAGTGGACAGGGCACCTTCCCCCTGCTGCCCCTATCAGTGACATGCCTGGACCTTCCACCATTTGAGAAAATCAGTCTTTTAGGGTCCAGAGATCATTGGTCTCTTGGATTCCTTATTAAAATGCAAATAGCACCTTTAGTTTCCTCAGCTGGCCTCATAGCGGGGATTAGACGGCAGCTACCTCTGTGCCACAGAGCAAAGGCTCCAGCTGAGTGTCCAGGGACCAACATAGGCTGGGTGTTGACATCTGCAGTGTTCATGTCCATGCTTCACTACAGGACTCAAAGTAATTCCTTCACATCTACACTAGTGACCCTGACCCCTAACCACTGCTGAATGGGCCCCTTTAGAACCTCTCCCTCATCCTGCCAGACTTGAGAGATACAGGGCTGGGCCTAGCTGAGGCCGGTGCTCATTCATGTGGGCACTTCCAGGACAGAAAGAGCCCCAAAGTGCTGCTGCCATTCTCAGGTTGCCCTGGCGCCCACCCACCAGGGCCAAGGTAGCTCTCTTGACATTCTGTGAGAACCTCCACAGAATCTTCTTTGATTGAGTTAACTAATCATTTCTGCTGCCTACAAACAAAAGAACTTTAACTGATGCATTGTTTCTTATTTTGGAACATGGAAAAAGTGAGGTCTGCCCAAGCTTGTTTCCTTTCCTGTAAGATGAACATACAGACATACCTTCCTGGCAAGGGTGTTTGCCTCCTGCACTGGTAAAATGATGTAGTTGGATTATATTACCATTTAGGTTCCCCTTAGCCCCAAAGTTGGGAGATTTTAGAAGTGATTCTTGAGGGGTAGAGGATGAGGTTTAGCTGGACCTCAGCGGCCAGAAGACCAAGAAATCCAAAGACCCAATGTTACCAACACCAATATTTTGCAGGGCGTAAGGAATAACTCAACACCAGAACTAAGGCTCCTTCCAAAAATTCCCAGTGTTCCACTGTGCCTGAGAAGGCTCTGATTTCTTGCAAAGTCTATGAGCTGGTGAGCCAGTCCCTTGCGAGTGAAGTACTGGCCATGTGCTGCCCCCTGCAGGCCTCTGTTTCTCAACAAACATCCAAAGCAAAAGCCCACATAATCAGACACAGCCACTCAGACAGCACTGAGCACACACTCGTCCCTTGTTCAACCTTATTCACCTATGTCCTTCACTGTCTGCAAATGGATATGAAACTACCACTGAAAAATCATTCTGGGAATAAGGAAAATACAAAGCAAGAAACTCCTAGAAAAAAATAACACCACCTACTTATTTAAAAGGCACTCTAATTCATCCACCTATCCACACTCACAAGCACACTCAGTCACAACTGATCCCAGGGCCTGTCTAAGGGGAAGAGAGAGAGGAGTTCCATTTATTGCTATGAGTCATGCATTACATTCTTCACTATCTCATTACCATCATGATCTCTCAAGACTAGCATTGCCAATTCCCATGTTACAGATGATTAAACTGAGGATCCAAGTAATTGTCTTGCCCCAGGTCAAACAGTTCATAAGTATATGGTCTGGTTTTTTTTCAGAACCTTCCCTCTGCACCACTGGTTTTCAACATCCTCTTTCTTTCTTTTTTTTTTTTTTTAAGTAGAAACTACGAGGTCAAACAATTAAGTTCAAGAACTCATCCTAGAAAATGTGTCAAATACCTCATTGCTGAATATCACTACAGTGACCTTTAAGTACTCCCTTTAGGAAGTTGTACACAAAGCCAGTGCCTAGTCCACTCTTCAAAGCAATCTTGGAATTCATTTTCTGGAATGGCTATCAGAGCTGTCATTGTACAGTGAGATCTGCAAAGGTGATTTGTCCAGCCCTGTTCACCAGCCTCTCCTAGACCGCCTCTCTCCTGGAGCAGCTCCTAGAACACAAAGCCTAGGTGAAAACTGCTGCCTCCCTCCTAGGCAGGTCTTTATAGAGGTCCTAGATCTAACCAACTATATTTTCCAATTAACCAAAAGCAAAGCATTCCAACTTTGAGGATCTGGGTCGAAATTTTGGTTCTGTCATTTATAAGCTATGAGAGTTTCTCAACTAATTGTAACCTGAACTTCTCCAGAACACTCCAGTCCAACACCATCTGATAGAAACGTAACCTGAGCCACACATATCATTTTAAATTATCTAGTAGCTGCCTTTTTAAAAAAGTAAAAGAAATTGAAATTAATATTAATAATATTTTACTTGACCCAGTATATTCAAAACATTATCATGTCAACATGTCATCAATATAAAAAATTATTAATATTTCATGCTCCTTTATCTTTTTTTTTTTTTTTTTTTTTAGAGACAGTCACTTTGTCACCCTTGGTAGAAAGCTGTGGCATCACAGCTCACAGCAACCTCCAGCTCTTGGGTTTAGGTGATTCTCTTGCCTCAGCCTCCTGAGTAGCTGGGACTATAGGTTCCCACAACAACACCCAGCTGTTTTTTTGTTGCATTTTGGCCGGGGCTGGGTTCAAACCCATCACACTCAGAACATGGGGCTGGTGCCCTACTCCCTGAGCCACAGGCACCACCCTGATGCCCTTTTTTCATACTGAATCTTCAAAATTCAATATACATGTATATATATTTTTGTTTGTGTTTGTTAGACACAAGGTCTCATTCTGTTTCCAGGCTAGAGTACAGTGGCACTGTCATAGATCACTGTAACCTACAACTCCTGGACTCAAGCACTCTTGGTGCCTTGGCCTCCAGCGTAGGACTATAGGTAGAAGCCACCAGGCCTAGCCAATTTTTTTTGCAGAGGAGCAGGATAGAGATGCAGTCTCACCATGTCGCCCAGGTGAGTCTGGAACTCGTGGCCTAACACTTGAAGTGTATTTTACACATTCAGCACATCTCAATTCAGACACTAAATTTTCACTGGAGATATTTGATCTGTATTTAGAGCAAGAGAAAAAGTTGAAGAATAAAACTCTTGTTGAAGAAGTAAATTCACACAACCAAGGTGTTCCAAACTTGCTCAAAAACTTTCCAGTAACAGAACCGACTCTCATTTGTTAAATAGAAATTAAAGTTAAATACAATGAAAATTAGAGTTCTTCAGTCTCACTAGCTACATGTTACATTCCTGATAGCTGCATGTGGCTGGTGCCATTGAATTGGACAATGTGGTTGTGGTCCCTCCCTTGTTATCTTGGTAAAGAATAATCCAAAGATTCATATTCACACCCCAACCATTTCCAAATCTATAAGGCCTGTAGATACCCCACCTTTAATTCACTAAAGATTTAACCCCATGGGATAGGACAAAGTCTTTGTGGACCCACAGGGTTTGGAAGAGTCTCCAAAACCTCCTGAATTCATTTCTCTCTTTGTGTGTTTCTTCTTCTCTCTCTCCTCCCATTCCCCTCACTACTCAGTTTTTCTGTCCTGTTGTAGGTGACAAGAAACAGTAAACCCTCCTATAGTCATCTGAGGTGGGAAAGCTTCAGAAAGCTGCCATGGGCAACTAAGGATAGGAATTAGTTGCCAGGCCTCAGAAGACTCCACTGAGAATTTAGAGTTTGAGCCAGGGGAGCCAACAACTTCTCAAAGACTTCTGATCCCTTCTGCAGGAGCTTCTAGGCTTAGTGTCCCCAGCAAGCACAACTGTCATAGCCACCCCTAACATCCACTGCTGAGAAGACTCCATGATCAGAAAATGGGCTTCTCCTCTGCTTGTTTCTTCCATTTTCATTTTTCTTAATTGTGGAAAAAATGCGCATTAAATTTAGCAATTAATCATTTTTTAAGTGTGCAAATATTTGGGATTAAGTACATTGACGTTGGTGTATAACTGTCACTATCACTCATCTCCAGAACTCTTTTCATCTTGTAAAACAGAAACTCTGTGGTCTTTAAATATTAACTCTCCCTCTCCACTCCCCCCCAGCCCCTGACTATACCATTCTACTCTCTGTTTCTAAGATTTTGACTATTCTAAGTACATCATATAAGTGGAATCATACAATATGTGTCTTTTTGTGACTGGCTTATTTCATTTAGCATAATGTCCTCAAGACTCATCCATGTTGTAGCATGCATCGGAATTTCCTTGTATTTTAAGACAGAATAATATTCCATTGTTTGTATATACCACATTTTGTTCACCCATGTATCAATGGGCTCTTGGGTTGCTTCTAACTTTTGTATTATATATAATGCTCCTATGAACACAGCTATACTAATATTTGTTTGAGATCCTGCTTTCACTTCTTTGGGAAGGTACCCAGAGTGGAGTTGCTGGATCATATGATAATTCTATGTTTAATTTCTGGAGGAATCACCGTACAGTTTTCCACAGCAGCTGTACTATTTCACATTCTCACTAGCAATGCATGAGGATTCCAATTTCTCTACATCCTCACTACACTTTTTTTTTTTTTTTTTAGTTAGTGTCCCTATGTCACCCTCAGTAGAGTGCCGTGGTGTTACAGCTCACAGCAACCTCAAAATCTTGGGCTTAAGCAATTCTCTTCCCTCAGCCTCCCAAGTAACTGGCACTACATCCACTCATCCCAAATCCCAGCTATTTTTTGGTTTTAGTTGTCATTGTTGTTTGGCAGGCCCAGGCTGGGTTTGAACCCATCAACTCTGGTGTATGTGGCTGGTGCCCTAACCACTGACCTAGAACACCAAACCTGCACCAACACTTTATTTTCTGGAACTTTTTGATAATAGCCATCCTATTTGGTATGATGCGGTA
Source organism: Arctocebus calabarensis (assembly GCA_963573935.1). Taxonomy (NCBI): domain Eukaryota; kingdom Metazoa; phylum Chordata; class Mammalia; order Primates; family Lorisidae; genus Arctocebus; species Arctocebus calabarensis. The sequence goes on from CAUYON010017444.1 coordinate 57,541, forward strand.
TCTCATTATAGTTTTGATTTGCGTTTCCCTAATGATTTGTGGTGTTGAGCATCTTTTCATATGTTTACTGGCCATTTGTATACCTTCTTTGGAGAAATGTCAATTCACGTATTGCCTACTTTTTAATTGGGGTTATTTTTCATTGTTATTGTTGAATAGTAGTATTTCCTTATTTATTCTAGATATCAGATGTATGTTGGCAAATATGAATGATTTGCAAATCCACGCTGTGGGTTTTCTTTTTACTCTCTTGATTGTGTTCTTTGATGCACAAGTTTCTAATTTTGATGAAGTCCAAGTTACTTTTTTCTTTTGTTGCCTGTGTTTTGGTGTCATATCCAAGAAATCTTTGCCAAATACAATGTCTTGAAGTTTTTCTGTGTGATTTCTTCTAAGAGCTTTAAATTGGCTCTTACATTTAGGTCTTTCACCTATTTTGAATTAGTTTTTGTATATGGTGTACGGTAAGGATCCAACTTCACTTTTTTGCATGTGTATCCAGTTTTCCCAATGGCATGTGTTAAAGAAAAAAAAACTGTCCTTCCTCATTGATTTGGTTTTGGAAACTTTGCAAAAAATCATGCAAGGGTTTATTTCTGGCCCCTCTCTTCTATTCCATTTGTCTAATGTCCGGTTTTATGCCAATACCACACTGATTAGATTACAACAGCTTTGTATGAAAATCAGGAAGTGTGAGACCTGCACCTTTATTCTTTTTTAAAATTATTTTGGCTATTAGGAGTCCCTTGAGATTCCATCTGAATTTTAGGGTGGATCTTTCCATTTCTGCAAAAACAGTCAATGGAATTTTGATAAGGATGGCATTGATTCTGTAAATCATTTTGGGTAGGGCTAACATCTTAACAATATTAAGTCTTTCAATCCATGAATACATGATGTTTTTCATTTATTTTTGTCTTCTTTAATTTCTTTCAGCAACATTTTACAGTTTTCAGCACACAAGTTCGGTTAAGTTTATTTCTGAGTACAGTCATACATTGTTTAACAGTGAGAATACATTCTGAGAAATATGTCATTAAGCGATTTCATCATTGCTCAAACTTCACAGAGCGCTTACACAAACCTAAGTGATCTAGCCTACTACACACCTAGGCTATATGACATACCCTGTTGCTCCTAAACTACAGACTTGTACAGCATGTTACTATTCTGGATATTGTAGGCAGTGTAACACGAGGGTTACAAACACAGAAAGGGCACACTGTATAAACATACAGTGTTATAATCTTACAGGAACACAAACGTATGTGTACTTGATCATTGAAAATGATACGTGGCTCATCACTGTACCCTAATGTTTTTGGATGTTATTGTGATTTCTCTATTTTCCCTTCAGATGGTTCATTACTAGTATATAGAAATGCAACTGAGTGTTGTATGTTGATTTTGTAGCCTGCAACTTTGCTAATTCATTTCTCTCTGCCTTTAACTTAAGCTGGGTGATGGGTACATGGTTTGACATGTCCAGAATATTTTATTTTAAAAAACACATACCGTAAGCCCCAAACATGTTCCTACTTAAGTAACTCCCTTGAGCATAATTGGAATTTGTCTGGGGATGGGTAGCCCTGGGACTGTGACTAGACTCATTAATCTCATCAAAACCCATCTTTTTTTTTTGACACTCTGGGAGATGCCAGCTTCCCAGAAAGTAAATGCTGGTGCCTGAGAATGAGCAGTGCAGCCACAGAGTGTCTATGTAGGCAGAAGGATCTTCTGAGCAGGAGTCGGACCCCTGGGTGGGAGGATGGGCCCCATCACTGATGCTTCTGGGGTCCCGGACAAGTCCCTCCCTGGCTCTTAGTTTCTGCACTTATAAAATACACAGGTAAGGCCCAATGATCTCTAGGATCCTTTGAGCATAAAGGAAGTCAGAGGTTGAGCAGGCAAGAAGAATGTGGATGGGACCTCTAGAGTCGGAATGGCAGGGAGAGCCAGATTCAGATCATGTCCGCATCTCGGCTCTGCAACATCCCAGCTCAATGAAGGCAAAGTCCCCATTATTTCCTGTACCTCTGACTTCTCCAAACCTTGGCCTTTAAAACAATAAGTTACTTGTATTATAATTCTTATGAAAAGTAACTTCAAGTTCTGCAGTTTGTAAAGCACTTTTACATTTATTCCTCATTTTACAAATGAGATCAAGTCCTAGAAAGTTGGTGTTACCTGCCCTTAGCTCAGGTGGTAAATAGTGTACTTGGTCTAGAGTAAAATGAATTCCAGCTCAGCTGCCCAAAATGCTGTGTAGCCACCACAGAATAAGGAGCTAGTTTTAAGGGAGAGGGGAAATAAAGGGAAAGGAGAGAGAGAGAGAAAAAAAGAAACTTGAATCATATATTGATTTAATACAGTTAATTTTCCACACAGTCTAATGTACATGGAAAATCAAGAGGTAGACTTATAGTGCAATAAAATGTTGCTCAAATAGTTACAATAGCCCTAGTCTAGTTTTAAAGGGAAAGACCAGTCCTCCCACTACTCCAATGTCAGCCCTGAGTCCCCTCTGCACTCTGTGCCAAAGCATTTAGCTAGCAAATGATGCCAGCCTCATTCTGTCCATAGCATCCCTCCACTAGCTGAGTACGTTCCCAGGCCACCCCCAAATGCCATCATTTCCCTCCCATATGGGAACTGCACAAGACAGAAGTAAGAACCATTGACAGGGGCTCAGCGCCTGTGGCTCAATGGGCTAAGGCGCCAGCCATGTACACCTGAGCTGGCAGGTTCGAATCCAGCCCAGGCCCACTGAACAACAATGACAGCTGCAACCAAAAAATGGCCGGGCATTGTGGCAGGCGCCTATAGTCCCAGCTACTTGGGAGGCAGAGGCAGGAGACTCGCTTGAGCCCAGGAATTGGAGGTTGCTGTGAGCTGTGATGCCATTGCACTCTACCCAAGGTGACAGCTTGAGGCTCTGTCTCAAAAAAAAAAAAAAAAGTCCAAGAGTTGGAGGTTGCTGTGAGCTGTGACACTACAGTACTCTATAGATGGCGACATAGTGAGACTCTGCCTCAAAAAAAAAGAAGAGAGACTTCTTCTGAGGTCACTTCACACTGTAGTGAATGGCAGGCAAGCTAAAGAGTACTATTGAATGGCTTGTTAACTATTTGGGGTTTAGATTACTTTCTCTTCTATCACATATGTTGCTCTACAAACTGAACACATAAAATTTGGATGGATTTTTCAAGTTTATGTTTCCAAACCAGTCAATAACTGTGTAGTGAGACTTGTCCTATTTTTGGCATGTAAATTGTTTCATTACATTGCAGCTCCTCTGTGAATTTTATGTGTCACCCATAAAATAAAACAAACAGAAGAACTTCTACTGTGGTGGAGAGCTATTGTTTCATCTGCCCAGCCCCTTCTTGGTGGGCTAACAATTGTGCCTCCTCTCACTATGAGGCAGTGGTGGGCCCAATCACAATGCCTCCCCCCCCAACCAGTGACCCACAGAGGGCAAGAGAAAGAAAAATGCTTGTTACCTGGTCTAGCTATTGGTCCCTGTCCTGGTAGGATTAGGCTTAGCTGTGAGCATCAAAGACCTGATAAGTGATGTCTTAAACAGGACAGAGGTTTATCCTGCAAGGCTGGCTCGCTATCACTGAAGTGTGTGCCTGCACCCCCTTCTGCCTTCACCCCCCACAGACATGCCCTTCATCCTACCGCAAACATCTGCCACTCAAGCTGAGGCTCTTTCTCAGCCCCGGCTGTCACATGTCACTTCTGACACTTCTTGTCAGGACCCAGGACTGGCCAGGTCTCGGACCCGGCTTAAGTAGGTTCTGGACCTGCTAAGTTAGCTTGCTCAAGTACAGTTTCTCTTTCTTAGGGCCTGAGGGCTGTCTTCTTTACCTGGAGAGAGAGAGTCTTAGAGAGAATAAAGCAGTCTTCTTAGAAAGATCTTAGTCTTTAGCGGAGCTTGGTAATCTTCAGCAGAGAGACGCCGTGCTGGTGTTCTGCAGGCAGCAGAGGGGGCAGAGTCAGAGTAAATGGGTCCGTGATAGAATGCGCATGCTTCCGACTGCCTGCTCCTCCCGCCTAATATAAGGCTGATCTCGTGCCTCTCAACACCACAGGTGCAGAGACTGCCCATTCCCCACTGCTCTCATCTCGCGAGCTCCCATGCTTGTTAGGAGAGCCAAATCCCTCTCCATGCCCTTGCCACCCAGGTGTTCCATTATTGAGCTATCCAGGTATTTCTTATAACTTTCACTCCTCCTAACCATAGGCTACATGGGCTGCAACACCCAGCCACATGTGGCAGGCTGGACACCCTGGGTAGGGTAGGCAATGGCCCTGAGAGCACCTTCACCCAAAGGGGAATGGATTTTGGAGGATAAGTGCCCAGCCTTCTAAGCCCTGGGAGTAGGACAATTCTGAAGCAGTGTGCACTGTCTCCCAGGGGTTTCCAGAGGGCTTGAGGCCCTGCTAGTCACAGCAGAAACCTGCTCATTGTCACATCCTGCATTTATTTCTTCCCTTCCTTCACGTCTTACTTTCCCACACCCAGGGCTTCTGGGATCACTACTATTGCTTGCCCTTGAGTCCTTGACTTGGGGGAGTCTCCTAGGGGAAGCCACTGTACTACACATGGCGATAGTTAATTTCATGTGTCAACGCATAGAGACCACTGCTACTGTCTGAATGTATAGGTCCCTCTGAAATGCCTATGGTGGAAATTTAAACTCCCAGGTGAGGGTGTTCCGAGGTGGGGCATTTGGGGAAGTGAGTAAGCCCTGAGGGTTCTGCCTTGATGAATGGATTAGTGCCCTGACAAAAAAGGCATCAGAGAGCTGCCCAACTCTGTTTGTCTTTCCATCTCCTCTACTATGTGAGGACACAGTATTCATCCCTCTTTGTCCCCTGCCACCATGGGAGGCTGCAAAAAGAAAGTGCCATCTTGGAAGCAGAGAGCAGCCCTTACCAGACACCAAATGCTGGTGACTTGATGTTGGACTTCCCAACCTGTATGAAATAATTTCAGGAATTTTGTTGTTTTAAATATTTATTGATTTATTTATGAGACAGAGTCTCACTCAGTCACCCTGGGTAGAGTGCTGTGGCATCATAGCTCACAGCAACCTCAAACTCTTGGGCCCCAGAGATCCTGGTTCAGCGCCCGGAGCTCAGTGGGTAGGGCACCGGCCACATACACCGAAGCTGGGGGGTTCAAGTCCAGCCCAGTCCTGCTAAACAACAATGACACTTGCAACCAAAAAATAGCAGAGTGTTGGACGGCACCTGTGGCTGAAAGGAGTAGGGTGCTGGCCCCATATGCTGGAGGTGCCGGGTTCAAACCCAGCCCCAGCCAAAAACCGCCAAAAAAAAAAAAAAAATAGCCGGGTGTTGTGGCAGGCACCTATAGTCCCAGCTACTCAGGAGGCTGAGGTAAGAGAATCACTTGAGCCCAAGAATTTGAAGTTGCTGTGAGCTATGATGCTACAGCACTCTACTGAGGGTGACAGAGTGAGACTCTGTCTCAAAAAACAAAACAGAACAGAACAAAAAAAGAGATCCTCTTGCCTCAGCCTTCCAAGTAGCCAGGACTACAGGCACCTGCCACAACACCCGGCTGGTTTTTCCATTTTTAGTAGAGACGGGGTGTCATTCTTGCTCAGGCTAGTCTGCCACTCCTGAGTTCAAGAAAAATACACCTGCCTCAACCTCTTAGTGCTGGGATTACAGGCATGAGTGACCATGCCCAGCCTAAATGTTATTTTATTTTGTTTTGTTTTAATTAATTAATGTATTTATTTATTTTTGGAGACAGTCTCATTTTGTCACCCTAGGTAGAGTACTGTGGCATCCTAGCTCATAGCACCCTCAAACTCTCAGATTCAAGTAATCCTCTTGCCTCAGCTTCCCCAGTAGCTGGGACTACAGGCACCTGCCACAACAGCTGGCTATTTTTTAAAAATGGGGTCTCACTTTTCCTCAGGCTGGTCTCGAACTCCTGAGCTCATGCATTCCACCTGCCCCTGCCTCCCAGAGTGCTGGGATTACAGGCATGAACCACCAAACAATTTAACCACCCAGGTTAAATTTTAGTTTTTTAGAAATTGCCAAGTCTCAGGTATTTTGTTGTAGCAGCACACAGACTAACACAGCCACAGCACCCAGATATTTGTTCAAACATTATTCTAGATGCTTCTATGAGGATATTTTTGGATGGAATTCACATTGAAATCCATGCACTTCAAGTGAAACACATTTCCCACCCTAATGCAGGTGGGCCTCATCCAATCAGGTAAAGGCCTGAGTAGAATGAAGACTGACTCTGTCAAGTCGGAGGGAATTTAGACTTGAACTGCAACATTGGTTCCTCCCTGGGTCTGCAGCCTACTGGCCTACTCTGCATATTTTGGATTTGCCAGTCTGTGTAATCATATTGTTAGGTCTAGGCTAAAGTAGAAAAATACCAGTTAACTCCTGACAAATTCCTGGGCTGCAAGCCCTCAACAAAATGGAGTAAGTCTGGTTCACTCCCAAGATAGATAGGAAAGTAGTCACTAACTTCTTGCTTGACTAACTCCTAGGCCTGGGAAACAACTGACTATCCCCAGACTGACCTTGAAACAATGCCAGGTAAAAAGAATACTGAGACAGGGTGGTGCCTGTGGTTCAAAGGAGTAGAGCGCCGGCCCCATATACTGGAGGTGGTGGGTTCAAACCCGGCCCTGGCCAAAAACTGCAAAAAAAACAAAAAAAGAATACTGAGACAAAGATATATGGAGGAAAAGTACTGAAACTAAGATGTATGGAAAAATATTAAAACAAAGATGTATGATGTATGGCTAACTAACCACAAAATTCTGCTTCTGTACAAATCTTACTTGCCCCCCTAATTTTTTTCAATAAAGTTTTATCAGAACACAGCCATGCTTATCTGTTTACATATTTCTATGGCTGATTTCATGCTATGAAATCAGGGTTTGTAATAACCAAGCCCCCTGTCCCTGTATCAAGCCCCCTACCCCTGCTACTAATCCCCCAACCCATAGATTTAAAAAATATAACAAACCCTTTATCCTTCAAAAGGGAAGTGTTTTGTGTCTTAGCTCCAGCCCCCACAAGGGCGGAGGAGCTAAATTCTGGAAGAAGAGATAAGCATACAGAAGGGAGGGGTATAATTTAAAGAAGCCCCTGGTGCAATACCCCCTGGTGGAAAGTCCAGAGTTCCTTAGAAACTTACCCAATTCCTATACCCGTTCCTTGTACCCCTGAACTATGTATGAACCATGAAGTAATGAACTTGTGATGTATCTTATGATTTATGAGCAAATATGTACCCCCACCCTGCGACCCTGCTTTAACTACTATGATTAGCTTCTGTATGATGCTAGCTTCCTTTTGCTGACCACGCAAGAACAATAATATAAAAGGATTGCCCGCCTGGCATTCAGGGCTGCATGCCTTTGTGGTATCAGCCCCCTGCAGGTGTAATACATTTTATCAATTATTGCATCAAATTGGGGTCCATCTTTCTATCTCCGCGACTGAGGCTACAACACCCCCAGCACTGGTTGGCATCCCAGGGTAAGACCCACATCATCCCCACAGGCCCTCCCAGAAGGGACGCTGTGGTCAGCGGTCAGGGTGCAGGCAGAGCATCCCCGGGAGAGATTTCTGCAGGGGCTGGGGCACCATGGAGAAGGCTGATGACATCGGAAATGAGGCTGGCAAATGCTTGGCCTATGAGCAGGGGAGCCTGACTGTCCACTGGGCCTTGTACCTTCTGCTTTATTAAATCCAGCTGCAGCCTGGCACTAACCCTCACCCCTACTTCTCAGTGAAGAAATAGGGGTGCAGAGAGGTCAAGGAGCTTGTGGGTGAACAGGTGGGCAGGCAGGGTTGGGTGCCCACTGGAGGGTTTATCGTCCCCAAGGCTGAGCTCCAAGGTGGCCTTCTCAGGGCCTGGTCAGCAGCACCAGTGTTTGCTGCACATGCAATTTCTGGTGCAGAGCCCACGTCGTGGGTCCTGGGCAGAGACCTCTGGGCAGCTGGACACAGGTAGATGGGCCCAGAAGGCAAGGAGGGACACGGCCGGAGGTGTCTGGGGAACCCTTGTTCTCTGCGGCTATGGCCGTCCTGGACTTGGCAGTGCTGCTCATGGCTTAGCTGTGGGGCCCAAGGACCCACTGGGCTCCAGGGACCTGTCTGGGCAGTGCTGAGGTCCATGCGGCCAGGACACAGCCCTTTTTCTGCTGGGCAGCATGGGGTGTCCTGAGACGGTGGCCAGAGTCTTCCTGGTGTCTCCGTATGATGATGGCAGAAACACTGCCCAGCAGCAGGGGTGTCCTGAGACCCGCAGGTGGGTCGGTATCTGATGTTTTCATTACTCAGCCTGGGTCAGCGATTTCATTATACATTAGAATTCCTGCTTAATCATTTCTGAGGCTCTGACTCACATCTGAAGAGAGATTTTCATGATCACCCATAAATTTGAATGCTTATTTAAGAAAAAAAATTCAGTTGTGGGAATTTATGATGAATCCTGTAAATTCTTAGAACGCAGCACTCAGCTGTGAGAGGCATATGCAGGCTGTGTCCCCAGGAGGGGACTGGAGCAGCGTGGCTCTGCTTGGGGGACTCACCTGTTCATCTACTCCTCTTGCAGCTCCCCGGGCATCACTGGTCAGCCCCCATCAGACGGGGCACTTGGATGGGAGAGCAAGGAGATTCTGCATCTTCCCAGCTTCACAGAGAACTTCCCAGGCTGCCGCGTTGCATGAGGACTGTGAGGGGCCGGGACTGCTTTCCCTGACTATGCGGTTGGCAGGGCTGGGTCAGAAGACAGCACAGCCAGAGCCACGGGTGCCGGGGCAAGAAGCTCCTCCCCACACTTGGCTTCATGAGGGCCACAAAGAGCTACATCTGAATTTGACCCTGAGCTTTGCCCCGAGCTGTAGTGGGGCCCTGCCTGAGCAGGAGGGAAGCTGGAACTTGTCACAGATGCTGCTCCTGCTGTGGGGTCACCAAGTGCCAGGCCGGGCAAAGGACCCGCCTCCTGGGCACTGAGCGCCCATGAGGTGCAGAGCTGAGCGTGGCTGCACGGAGAGCGATATTTGTGGATGGCAATGTGTTTGCTTGTTTCTGTGGTATTCTAATTTCGCTTCCATCGCCTGAATTCTTCGTGCCTCTGTGGTTTGTCACAGTTCTCCCAGAGTTTTCCTGGCTTTAAAATGGAGAGTCTTGAGTCTCGGGCAGACCCTCAGTCCCAAGGCAACCTGAACAGTCAGCCTGGCTGCTCCTCCCCTAGGCGTGGACACAGGAGAGCTAGGGACAGACGCAGTCCCTCCATCTCTCCTGGAGACGTGGGCGGCATGTTCCCAGCCCTGCCCAGCCACCAGCAAGCGGCCAGCTTCCAGGAGGGCCTGCTTTCCCAGGCCTCAGTTGTCACATGTGTTTAATGTGTTTAATGGGAGTGAGGCCCTGCCATGTAATCAGGAGTTAGAACGTACTGTGGGCTTGCCTCCTCAGAGGACGTCCCCAAATGCTGGGCGGCAAATACGCAGAGAAGCTGCGTCTGCAGGAGGGAGACCAGGAGGGCTCCCTGGGAGAGGCGGCTGGCTCTGGAGACGAGTCTTGAAGTTCCAGGGAGGAGCACTCAGAGCCTCCGGGGTGGCCGCCTCAGTCTTTGTTCTGTGTTTTCTTTCTCCTTCCCTCTCCCCGGGGCGGAGCAGGTGTGCAGGGAACATGCGCTGACCGTGGGTGGGACCAGCCAGGAGATGACGGTCCTTCGCTCCTGCTGGTCCCTGCGCCCCCCAGGACAGGAGGTGGACTTGGTGGCTGTGGCAGTGTGCTCACGCACTTCTGGGCGAGGGTAGGTAGGTGCTGTGCTGGGAGTGTGAGTTGGCTGAGGATCCCTAAGCAGGAGCCAAGAAGGCCACAGGAAGACAAGGGGACCCTCCCCTAAAGCCTTAAGGTGAAGGGGACCCCGATAATCTGTCAGAAGCCTTGACCAAAGCCCCACTTCCGGTTTAACCAGGGTGATGCCAGTTTGGTCACCTGGGGCCCTGGGCAGCTCTGGTCACAAAGCTGGTTTACTTTCCATGGCCCCTGGTGTCCATGCAGCCTGCTGGGCACAAGTCTCCCAGAGACGTCCCTTTCCTCGTGGGCGTAGCTGAGGCCCAGGGTCGATCCTCAGCGTCTGATGCATAATGATAATGTCGCTGATAAGCAGTGCATTTGCTCAGAAGCCAGGGCTGGGTCATTTTTCATTAAATAATATAATTTTTTGCATTGGTATGCAAGGACAAATAACTCTGTCGGGCTCAACGCCTAAAAAAAAGTAATATACTGTTGTTATTCACGGGCTGAAGCCACACTCAGAGAAAATTCCTCATTTTGACTTAAATGTATCTTCTGCCTACTCAAAGCAAATGCAATTTTCCTTTTTATGACTATCGGTTATTTACATGGAGAAAGTTTAAATAAGGCCTGAGCAACACACAGCCGCTTCTCCCCGCAATTCAGCACCGACGGCTTGCTGGGGTCGTGTCCACACAGGACCCCTGAGTCCCCAGAGGATGGCAGGTGGACAGCCCGCTCGGCCGGCAGGGGCTCCTTGAGGGCAGGACCAGACCCTCCCCCCTTCTTCCTTCCCTTCAAGCATCACTCGGCCACTTCATTAATGTCCAGGTGGGCATTTCCCTGGGTGCTGTGGAAACGGGAATCCAATGGTTCGTCCATGAAGATGCTGGGAGCTGGAGGGGACACACAAGGGACAAGGGCACAGTGAGCTGCTGTGGGGTGTGACGAGGCTGTTTGCTTGGCCACTCATTGCCGACTCACCCACTCTCAGCTGGGTTCCGTCCCAGGCTCCGGGAGCAGTGGGCACCAGACGTGACCCTGCCCTTGACTTCAGTGTTGCCGTCCTGTCCTCAAGGGCGCAGCACAGAGCAGGACACAGTCCTGGCCCAGGGCTCCCCTACAGCAGCACCTGCAGGCTCTGTGCAGGGCACAGGGGAGGGGTGAGGCCTGAACCCACCCTGTGTGGACCAGAGCCCAGAGCAGGTCATGAGGGCAGGTTGAGCCATCCCGTCCCCTTCCTTAAGGGGGTGAAGGGAGAAGTTGGGGTATTGTACACCTGACCATGGGGGAGGGAGAAGTTGGGGCATTGTATACCTGATGGCACAAGGAGGCTGTGAGTGGCCAAATTGGTGCTGTGAGTGGACGGTGTGAGCTGCTGTGGTGGACAGGCCCGTGCAGGGCCCCCGGGACGTGTGTTCCACAGCATCCTGGGACACTGTCCTCCCCTCCTGCTGTGTGAGAGCCAAGTCATACGTCACGTAGGGTCTGCTCCGGGGCTCCTGTTCTCCAGGGGACCTCAGACTTGGTGGGATCGAGCTACCTCACATCAGTGTGGAGGATAAAGTGGGAACAGGTGGAGTGAGAACCATGGTAGCCTCCGGCTGGAAAGGACACCCAGTCCTTGTCCCAACGGTGCCCTGCCCTTGCAGGGGTGGGGAGAAGGGGCTGCTGACCTCCACCAGCGTACGAGGAGTTGACATTTTCATTTCTGGGAGTGACCCAAACCAGTACTATGCAATTTGCGACGCTGTCCCAAATAGCATAGTAAGTTGTCAGGTTCTTTTCTCTTTAATTCAAACGGTTTCTCCCCCAACTCTGTATTGAGAGCCTTCGGGAGCCAGGTAGGGAGGGAGCCCTGCACAGGGCCGCCCATTCCCGCCCCGACTGCAGGGCTGGCTGGGAGCTGGACGAAGCTTCCATCTGAGAGAAGACACAGGCAGAACCCTCAGGGGTTCTGACCCTCAGGTGGTCAGAGGCCGGGTCCTGGCATGGGAGCCAGGCCTAGTGGAGATCAGGGTCTGTGTGATGGCTGCTCCTGCCAGAATCCACACAGGCTGAGCTAGCTCACGGCAGGGCTGCCTCCCCGGATGGGGTCAGGCTGCTGTCCCTGGAAACTCTTCGTGTATCTGGCAGCCTGGTGTGGAGAGAGGGGCCAGGGTGGGAGGAGGCAGCCAGGCCCTCGGTGTCCAGCCCCGTCCAGCCCCGGGCAGGGAATTCCAGGGCCAGACTACACTATTTCCTTTTCAGCTCTGTTATTCTCTGAGTCTTTTATTTCATTCTTGGGTAAAATTAGATAAGACAAAAGTTCGCTCTGTATGATAGTCACTTCTGAAAGAAAAGACGAATTAAAGTATTCCTGGGAGGATGTGTCTCCTTTCACGTAAGAAGAAATAAAATTTGCATGGAGTGTGTCCTCCCGAGAACGGGCCTGCACGCGGAGGACACGGGGCCTTCCCCTCTCAGGGCGTCCCTTCCTGCTGGGCATGCTGACATGTGCACGTGTGTACACGTGTGGCTGTGTTGGGGCGTGTCCACATGGATCTGGGTGTGGATGGGGAGGGGCTCTGACGTTAGGGGGAAACATGGTGACCGGGTGTCTACAGAGACTGAAGGGAAACCAATGGTGCAGGCCTTTCGTTTTCTTTTAAACAAGAGAAAAAGATAAAAAGCCCACTCACTCTAAAGTCAGGAGCGAAATGTAAGGGCACCCCAACTTACAGGCAGAGTGGGGCCCACGTCCAGCCTGTGGTCCTGCCCTAGGCTTTGTGTGCAACCCCACGAGTCCCTGGTGTCACCTGCCCAAATGGCCTGGACTCTGTTCCCCCAGAGCTCCAGCTCCTGAAGGCTGCGGTAGGAGGAGCTCAGCACAGCCCCTTCCTCCCCTCTGCCCTCAGAGCAGGGAGGAGGGAGCAGATTGGGACATCCACTACCCACAGCATCCCAGGAAGCAGCTCTGGGCAGAGCCCTCTGGCCACAAGGACATGAAAGGGACTCAAACAGGCTCAGGTGAAAGGGGAGGGCTGACCACCGGCAGACAGGCCGCACATCTGCTGTGTTCTCTCCCTGCCCCCCACTTCCTGGGAATGGCCTGCACCCACCTCTGCCCTGGCCACAAGGACAGTTGCTTTAGCTGGGACGAGAGATTGTGGCCAGTCACTGCAGGGGCTGCGGTGTGCCCGTAGCGAAGTCCTAACACCACACCCTGTGCCTTGACCCAGGAGGGGCCGGCTGCCTTCGAGGCTCGAGCCCCATGTCCACTCCTGGGGTCAAATTCTCTGCAGGCCCTTGGCCTCCCTGCTGCACCTTGAAATGCCAGTGTCCTCTGCTGGGGGCCTCCTGGGCCTCCTACTGGGGTTCTCGCTCTGTTGTGTGGAGCTCCAGGAGAGCTCGAGGCCACCTGGCCCTGCCCTGCTCTGTCCACAGGCCTTTACCCTTGTTCCTTCTCTGGGTCCGCATCCTGGCCCAGGGGTCGACCTGCCCAGACCGGGCTCTGCCATCCTGCAGGGGTCTTGGGCAGCACTTTCTCAACACTGCGGCCAGCAGGACTCACAGGCCCTCCCAAGGCGCTGGCCCCTCGTCTGCCTCTCCTCAGAACGGATGTTACGGATGTGATTTCTGTGGAATACATCTGCAAACACATCTGTTGATTCCCTGTATTTGTTTATCCACAGTAAAACTCTGAATTAGTAGCTGTTTCGCACTGCAGCTCACAGTGGAAGGAGGCCACATGACAGACGTGCTCCAGGGAAAGAAGCAGTGACAATCCAGGCAGGAGACAGCAGCAGACACGTCCCTCCAGCAGCAGGCTGGCCAGCGTCTGGACCCAGGGCCGCCGCTTTTGGAAGCCTGGCCCCATCCTGCGGATGCTTGGTTTGAGGGAAGGACGAAAGGCCCAGGGACACACAGGGACTCAGGGCTCACCCAAGCTCAGCCCTGGTGGAGCCATAGCTACCCATCAGCGGCCAGTTCTCCTTTTCCCCACGATTGGTCCTCCCAGCCCAGTGGGGGACATTGATGACCCCCAGAGGGGAGTGACACTGCCTCTTACCCTCTAGACTCCTGAGGGCTGACGCTCCACCCTCTGCACACCTGGCCCATGGCTGGGCCTCCAAGCAAACGTGAATGAGCAGGAATTAGTCCTACCACCACCTGTCACCTTGCAGCCAGGGGCTGCCAGAGTCATCTCAGCTGAGCTTCAGCTTGGCCAGAATGTGAACTAAAATAAACCCTGGTGCACCCTCCCCACAGCCTACTGACTAATGGCCCTCCTCTCAGCCAAGGGAACCGCAGAGAAACCTTAACCTTGTGCTTCCAGGGAGGGACGGTTGGAATTTATGCTGAGTGCAGTGGGAATTACACCCAACCATGATGGGGTGGGAGGTCAGACACACATCGCACACCCCCTCTCTCCCTCCCTAGTCACCATCGGGCTTTTCTTCTTTAAAGGCTGAGCCTAAACCAGCCTCTGACTTGCTCTTCCCCATTTGTGGTTTAGGTCCCACACCTAACTGGCATGCTTTCCTCCTAGGAGCCCGCCAGCCCCGGAGGGGCTTAACCAGCCTTTGGAGCAGCTGCAGAGAGCGGTTTTCATGTCCGTGCTTGACCTTTTGCCACAGAGGGCTCCATTTCTGAACTTGAACCCTGAAAAGGGGCATGGAGCTGGAGGGCACAGGTGCACATTCTCCTGCCCTAAGTATTCATGACGCCTCTATGGCCTGTTGAATATGTAGGTTTGCCCACTGCACTCAGCATAAATTCCTGTCCGACTGTTCCTCCCTGGAAGCACAAATTCCTGGCTGTAGCTGAGACTCTGCTTCCCAGTCTATCAGAATGGCCATCCCCAGGCTGCAGCCCTTTATGAGAAATAAAGAGAGAAAGTGTCCTCTCCACGTGAGGGTCCTCATCATGTCCCTCAGCTAACAGTGTGTGCATGTGCGTGAGTGTTTGTGCACACTCACGGCCTGGAAGACAAAGGAGCAGAGGGTGCCCGGGACAGAGTCGGAAGGCAGGGCCAGGGGAGGGATGATGCCCTGGATGGGGGGTGCTTCCCCAGGGACCTTGGCAGCCTCTGGGGACTGGAGTGCTGCTGGGGGCTGGGTGTCCAGTGGGCTGAGGCCAAGGTTGGTCCCTCCCCAAATGTCAGAGGGCTTGAGTGAGAGGGCCACCCATGCCATGCAGGGGGATGTGCCTTGAAGGGGCTGCCACCACCACCAAGTGACAAGCTGCCGGTCCCAGGCTGAGCAGTGAAGGAATTGCTCAGAAAAGAGTCACGTGTTTTCAGAGTTTAACTACAAAGAAGCCCTATCATTCTGAGAGGAAAGGTGAAGGGGTCTTGTCTCCTCTCTTCTCCTTCCTTCCTTCCTCCCATCCCTCTCTGGGGTATGGATACAAATGCTGGAGGCTGGTGAAGCACACAGGTGAGTCTCAGCTCTCGATGTCTCCTGGTGGCTCTTGGTGGCAGAGGTGAAGGAAGGTGAGGTGATGGGGTGGAGGCTGGGGACACACTGGGACCTTCCATCCCTGGAGAGTGAAGACCCATGCAGAGGGCCTCAGGGCCTTTTAACTCAACCTGCATTCTCCAGTAGGACCCTCACAGCCTGCGTGGGCTCTGCCCTCCTTGGACACAGTGCCCCTTGGCTCCCTGGCAGCCTGCAGCACACTCCAACAGCCCTTACAACTGCCTAGATTTCACATCAGAGCCATCAGCTGACCTATCTCTCCAAGGTGGGGCTAGGCTTTGGCCTTTGATTTCTTGGCCATGCTTTGTCTGGCTGAAAAAGTTGTCTGACCCCAAGGAGGGTGCTGAGTCCTTTGGTGCTGGGTCAGGTGGACAGTTTGAGGATCCAGCTCATTTCCCATTGCCTGGTCTGGCCCTGAGAGCCCCCGCTTGTAGGGGAAGAGTCAAGGGCGTCTCAGGAGCCCCAGAAGACCTTTCACGGGCGATCACCCCATCAGGGCTCTGAACTCAGCCCCTCAAACAACACACTATCTGTGTGTGTTTAGTAGCAGTCATTGAATTACCGGATTGTAATATTATATCTGGCCCCTGCCGAGATCCCATTATCCGTTACATAAACAAATAGCACAGACTCATTAAGTTATTAATATCTCAGGGAGGCACAATCACCCTGTTTACATCTTTGAATAGATTTATGAATAATACAACCATAAATCACCCTGGAACTGAGGGGCTTGGAAATGTGGGCGCCACGTTCAGGGCCATGACCCTGCCGGCTTTCCCGCCCTCTGAGAAGCCCTTTGCTCACTCCTAAACCCTCGACCAGAGTTTTCTGCATGAGTTGCCAAAAATTCCTTCAAGCGGCTTCTTCCTCGTGGCCGTCGTGGCAGCAGCTCTCACCCCTGGTTTTTGATGATGTTGGACCACATCTATTCAAACCATTGATGGGGCCACCTGGCCAGCTCCTGTGCTGCCTTAAGTTTGTGTGGCCAGAGTGTGGATATGTGCGCTTGAATCTTCTACCAGAAAATGTAAAATGTGTCATTTTAGGAACTCCTGAGGATGGTGCGTGAGCAGGGAAGGGAGGGAGAGCAGGAGCCAGGGCCAAGGTGGCCGAGGAGGCCGAGGAGGTGTGGATTGCACCCGCTCATGGTTCTCACGTACAGGTCTTCCCACGTAAGTGTCGCTCCAGGAGAGTTTGGTCCATCTCGGCAGCCAATTTCACCTGACCTCACAGACCAGTTCTCATTCCCCATCATCCCTTAGAGCGTGAGGCCTCCACGTGGGCCGACAGGTGAACTCCTCACAATAAGCCGACCCCTCAGGCTTTGGAGAGTCCCGCCGAGTGCACTCTTCACTTCTCCTTTGCCATCGTGAGTCTCCTGGAGACGACCTTCCCCAGGTCCTGCCCCATGCTCCTACTGCCCACACCTGCCCACTTGCTCAGACTGCGCCCTTGGACAGGCCCTGGCTGGGGAGGCCTCAGTTTGCCTGGTGGGGTCTCTGGAGGCGGACACCTGCAGGGTAGCATTTCCAGCCTGGAAGGGCAGTGGCCCATCAGCACAGAGGGACACGAACACCTCCTGGCCTATCTCTCTGAGTCCTGAGAACTTTTCAGGAAGACATTTCCCTGTCAGCAAGTGCCTAGAGTGTTCACAGGAAGCTGCCCACGCCTGTCTCTGACACCTGAGATGTGCCTGCAGTCTTCCAAAGCCGCACAACACAAGAGCCGTGGGCATGAGGGCTCGGGCCGCTGCAGGGGGCTCCTCTGAGCTCTGCGGCTTCTGCACCTCCCAGCGTCCTGGGGAGGCAGCTCCTGTCGGGAGGAAACCCTTTGTTGTTGTGATTCCGGGTCCACTACTGTGGCTCTCTTCCACGTTCCCTCTCTGGGACCCGCCTTCCTTCCCTGCCACTGTTTCTTCCTCTTCCCTTGGGAACTTTCCCACCATTTTATTCTTGTAAGAAAACCAGCGGCCATCCTACTATTTCTTATTTAAGACCAATTCCAGTGCTCTCCCTCCCCCTTTAATCTCCCCGGGTAAATTACCATCCAGACAATGATTTCCCATCCTACCAGCCCTGTCTGCTAAGTGTCTGTATTTGCTGACAGAGGATTTCTCATGCGAACGACCACTTTTTCTAGCCCGTTTGGAGTCTCTGGGAGTTGTCTGGCTTTTCATCAGCAGACTTTCCTGGATGACAAGTGCGCCCTGCCCTGAGGCGCGGACAGCGGGGTCTGTGGAGGAATGTCCATACCGGTGTGTAATGAGATTGTGTGAACCATCTGTATTTCATTCTCCTTTACTTGAGCTCGCCAAGAGAATATTCTTTAGAGATTAGAAAACAAAACAAAAGAAAACAATGCATGTTGTTAGAGCATTCTTCACCTCTGAGGCCCGGCCTCAGAATCTTCATCGGCAGGGTGGCCCAGGAGCTGCCCCGGGACACGCCTTCATCTCCCTGGGGACCCACCGGGGAGCTCATCCACACGTTCACTCTCAGCATCAACCTAATTACCCTAACCTGATCTCGGCCCTTAATTAAATTTTAAAAAATGCAGCCTGCTCTCCCTGGGAACAACAGGGCAGTTTCCCACCCCACTTGCGAGACACAATCAGCTCATCTGCGGCGAGGTTTCTTGGGAGACGTTTGAAATGCAGATACCCACACAGCTGTCCCCCCTTGGCTCTTCTGTACATTCTCATTATCCGGAAATCTCCGTGCCCCTGGTTGGCACACAGAAACGCACACACCTTTGACAGGCACCTGCAAATCAGAGACGGGGCCCAGCACACCTCGCTGTTTGTCAATTTAATATCCGAGAACAAACAGCCTGGATCTCTGTCAACAGCCATTACACAGAATCACATTGTGTTTCCTTTTCTATAAATCCAGCTCATTACCCCGCGTGACGGATGTGGGCCTGCTCCTCCCGTGTTCTCCCCTCCCTCCCTGGGAGCCTGCCGATGGCCACAGGCCTTCAAATGCTTCTCTCTGGGATGGGGAGGGGTGATGTTGGGTGGAGGGAAGAGGGGTACCAGGCTGGAGGTGGAGGAGCAGAGGCCTGAGCCCCTGCACGGCTACTCACCCTCCCTGACTGTGCACCAAGTTCCACACCTGGGGCCACTCCGCGGGCCTCCCCTGCAGGAGCCTGGCTGTGTTTCCACGTGCTGTCCCACACTGCGGTCCTCTCTGGTAAATGCAGCCAGAAAGGCTGTCCAGGGATCTGGTGTGCCACAGGCGCCAAAATTCAGCACCAGCATCCTCAGAGCTGCTCCACCTGCAGACGGCCTGTCTGCGCAGCCCGAGGGGCGCGAGCACCACCGGCCTGCGACACCTGCTGTGTCTCCAGCCCAGGACACACTGACTGTGTCTGCGTTTCCCCCAGGCCTCGGCGCTGTGTGGGTCCCGTCCAGGGTGCGTCCAGCCTGGAAGGCTGCCTCGTCTTGCTGCGAGCCTCTGACGTGCTGGAAGGACTAGACACCCCGAGTCCCCCCAGACCAGGACGGTGGGGTTTCTGAGGTTCAGCGTTCCCTATTTCCTTCATCTCCCCTCGGGAGTGGGGAGGTGGGGTCTGGACAATGTGCATTTCTAACATGTTCCTGGGCCCTCATGATGTCACTGGTCCTGGGACAGACCTCTGAGGACAGTTGGCTCAGAAGGTGATGTCCTGGTAATTCTAGCTCCCCAGAGCTCCTGGGCCCCAAATCCTCAGGTCTGGGGTGTACGAGAGGCTGTCTCACAGAGCCTGTCTCACAGAGGCTGGCCTCTACCAGTGGAACCTTGCTTCCCAGGCCATTGTTTTGGTTACAGATTTATAGAAATCCATCTGCCCATCAGTAGATGCCTTTGTTCTGGGCTCTATCGACCCGCTCGTTGCAGGTTCTGGAATAAAAAGCTGCCCTGCAGGGCCTGGCAGGGAGAGGTGAGGACAGGGACATGGAGGGCTCTGCAACAGCCTTTCAAATGCCTCTAAATACCCCCCTGCACTCCCGGCTGTGGACTCTGTGCAGACTCCTTTCCTGCAGAGGCTCCCCCGTGTTGCTGGGCTCCGGCATCCACCTGCCTGTCCTGGGTGTGTCCCCTGGAGCGCACTCACCTGCTGGTCAGTGTCGGCCTCGGCAGCCTCTGTCCACATCCTGCTCCTCCACCTGATCACTGGGCTTCCTGGTGCCTCAGTTTCCTGCTTTGCAAATGGGATAATACCATCCTTGCCTTGCACAGTTGTGCTGAGATTGAAGGACTCAGCTCGTGCAGAGCTTTGGGATATTCCAGAACCATCACGTGGGCAATCATCAGGGCCTTGAAGTGCCAGCACTGTGCTCAGTGTCCAGGTGGCCCTGAGAGGGCCACAGGGCCCTGTGTGACTCACAGTCGCCAGTGACCACCCATGTCGTCTTGGAGGTAGGTGGTGGGACGAGGCGAGTGGGGGCTGAGGGCAGACCAGGAGGCCCCAGGATCCCTCGGCCTCCTCTCAAGGGCTCCGGCTGGACCCCTCATCCACCGAGGGCTGAGGGGCTGCTGGGGACAGGTGGTTCCACCCTGGGACTGCAGCAGGGGTCTGTTTGAGACTGAGGGCTGAGGCTGGAGGGCGCTGCTCCCCCCACTCTGGATCTTGGGTCAGGCTGCAAGGAAGGATCCTCAGACCTGCAAATCGACTCCTCTCCAGCACGCAGACCTCACCCGGCCACTGAGGGGGAAAGCATCACCCAGTCAGACCTGACAGGACAGAGGACAGGGCTCAGCCAGGTGTGCAACTCAGGAGTCTCACCCCAATGTGCCCTGCCTAGGTGAACAAATAGAAAGCCAGGTGCACAACCACAAAAACAGGTGCACCATGCCTAGGTGTGCACATGGAAAGTCAGCTATGCCAGCCTGGGTCCAGTGTGCCGAGTTCCTGAGGGGTCACTGAGAGGTCACTGAGGGGAGCTGGGCGTCCACCCTTCTGCGTTCATGGGGATGGAGCCGAGAGATGCCCGTCCTGTTCTCTGCCTTCCCCATTCCAGGGTCTAGGAGCACCCCCAGGGCAGGTGAGGCCCCCCCATGACCCAAGTGGATTTCCTAGGTGTGACCCACTGTTGGGGGCTCCTCCCAGGGGCCTCCCTGCCCAGCTGGTGTCCGTGTTCAGCGTCCTCCCAGGGCGGCTCCAGGGGCAGCTCTGGGCTCATTCTCCGCATTCTTCCCATCTGGGGCCTGGAACTCTGGCTGCGGAAGGTGTCAGTCACTGTATCACAAGCAGATGACGAAGGGAGCCCTGGATGAAGCCCACACT
Organism: Arctocebus calabarensis; assembly: GCA_963573935.1. Lineage (NCBI taxonomy): Eukaryota > Metazoa > Chordata > Mammalia > Primates > Lorisidae > Arctocebus > Arctocebus calabarensis. Next base: position 78,105 of record CAUYON010017444.1, read on the forward strand.
GTGCTCTGCCAACCAAACGTTGGGAGGCCTGTAGGGCTCGCCTGGTGTCGGAGCCTCCGGCCCTGCTGCTGCGCGGAGCTCAGACACCTGTCTCTCCACTTCATAAACTTTCTGAACGTGTGTAAAGTAGAAATAAGGCTCCCTCCAGATGGAGAACACACCGTGAAGATGAAGCCCTCCTGCGTCCCAGGCCTTTTATGGGAGCTGGGGGGGAGCCCCCCCATCTATTCCAAGTGGGAGCCTCACTCCTAAATCACTTTCATTGGCGAGACCAGTGCAAGTGATATTATTCCAATACGCTTTTCAACGAAATGCAAAATGTGCGATAATCATTATTTTAATGTCACTTGGGGCCTCTCGGTCAAGTAAAGATATTTCAAAAGCTGCATTTCCAAGTCAAAGCTGGCTACAAGATATTTAGGGAACTCCACAAAAGAATAGCCAAGTCATGAATCAGAGGCTCCCAACCAGAATGCTTTTTAATCCCAGACAGGGCTGAAAAATAAGAGGAAGATAAATTTTCATTCTTTTCACTTGCTCTATTATCCTGTCCAGCCGAAGTGCCCAGACACATTGCCGTCCCTGGCTCTAGCCCCAGGTCAGCATCTCTGCAGCCTGGGCTGTCCACCTGTCATTACTAATCATGACGTCACCTGGGCACCAGGAGCAGAAGGCTGCATGTCCACTGAGCAAGCTGCCCTTCCTGGAGAGCCTCGCTTCTGCCTGGTGTCACGTGTAGACAGGTCGGCTGCTGTGTGGACCTAGCATGGGAGAGTCCTGTCTGCCCTGATTCCTCTGCAGGAGGGAACAGGGATGTGTGGGCTCATTTCATCATAAGCGCCATGGATGAGCCCTGAGCAGGCTTGGATCAAGGGTCAGGAAATGTGGCCTGTACTCTTAGAGGCCTAGTCTGGCCCTCTGCCTGTTTTGTAAATAAAATTTTATTGGCACAGTGCCTTCTTGCTCACCTGTCTTCAGAGGCTTTAGATGACAGAGGCCACACGGCCAGCCATTCCACACTGCAAAATATATTATTATCATTTTCACAAAATTTAAATGTGCAGAATTTAACTAGGAAAATTTGAACTGTGTCGCAACAATGCCCGTAAAATGAAAACTTGCAGCGTTTATCATACTAAGTCAAATATTTGTTGTACAATTTAAACCTAAGTAACTTATCCCCACCAAATTAATGTCAATAAATAAAAATGAAATACAACTACTTATCTAAATAATGTAAAAATAATTAATTATGATAAGTTGGAAACTTCTGTTTTGATGAGACTTGATCAATTGTTGTAATTCTATTTTTAATATTTGTATTTATTAAAATCGAACCAGTTGTTTACATGGGTTTAAAATATTCTTTCTGCGAGCTAGCCATCCACCCACCCTCCCCTCGGTCCACCCTTTCACTCAGCTACCCACCATCTACCTACATATCTATCTGTTCACCATCCAACCAATTCTCAATTCATCCCATGATACATGTGACATCATTTAACAGCGGTTCTCAACCTGTGGGGCTCAAATGACCCTTTCATAGGGGTCGCCTGAAACCATCACAAACACCCCATATAAATACATGTGTATGAAAATAATTTTATGGTTGGGGGTCACCGCAACATGAGGAACTGAATTAAAGTGTTGCACATGGCATTAGGAAGGTTGAGAACCACTGATTTAGAAGAAAGCACTGTATATAACAAGTAAAATAGTCTGTTAGAATCTGGAAACACGTCCTCAGAGTTAAGACCAGCCAAGAGGAAGAATACACTTGAGTCCCGTTCCGCTCTGAGCATCTCAGTGGGCAGCAAACCCAGGCAGCCACGCGCCCTTCCTGCCTATCAGGAGAGAGCACCAGTGTGGGGAGGAGACAGCTCAGCACGCAGGTCTGAAAGCTTTTCATCAGTGACATGTCACAGCACAAGCACGAAGAAGAAGGAGGTGGCCTTTGGAATTTCCCCCAGTCCAGGCAGACGGGTTCCTCCTCCACAGCTGGTGATGACCCCCCTCCCAGCAGGGACAGGCGGACGGCAGATCATGAGTCAAGGGGAAGGAGCGTCTCTGAGCCTTATTGGATCTGCCCTGTAGAGCTCAAAATAATGAACTTCTATTTCTCTGAAAGTCTAGTTGCTAAGAGCCCTCATTCCAGCAGCTATGTGTGTCAGTGAAGGGACACTGGACTGGCTGCCCTGGCTGTCTGGTTATGTGATAGCTGAACTGACCAGTGAGTCATATACCCTGGGTACTGGGCTGAGTGCTGGACCACCAAATGTGTCCACCTGCTGAACTTTATTTGGAAAAGGGTCTACAAAGCTGTCATGAAGGTCATGAAGTCAAAGATGTACAGACAAGGTCATCCTGGACCCTCTGGGTGGGCCCAAAGTCCAGACAGGTGTCCTGATGACAGAGGGGAGGGCAGAGACAGGGGAGGAGGAGGTCGTCACAGGGGGTTGAAGGTGGGGGTGGGAGTGACGTGTCTGCATGGTGAGGGCTGCTGGTCACCAGGGAGAACGCCTTCAGCACCTCCACATGGAACTAGAGCTCCCCAAATCTGGAGTTTGGACTTCTGACTCCTAGAATCACCCAGATTATGGTAATTTATGGCCACTCTGGGAGGCTAAGACATTGTGTGTCCACCATCTGTTATTGTAACCTTCTGTGGATGGTTGGCACACTGGATTCAGAATGCCACCTCATCTCAAAGGAATTTACAAAACTGCAGACACTTTATCTGGTGCACTCACAGTCTCTGAATGCACATTTTTCTTCCAACCCCACCTGCCTTAAAATAAGAATAGTAGAACTAAATAAAGAGAGATGTCTCTTCCAATACCATGGACAAAAATCTGGTGACAGAAAGTAAATCATGATGGAAACTATGTCCCACATCTATTAAAGATTCTTGAAAGTTCTCTGTCTGCCTGGCACTCTGTTGGGCATTAGGAGATGAGAGGGAAGGAGTGGGGTTAGCTCAGGGTCTCCCTGGAAGCCACCTGGGTGGACGAGGGTTGAATGGCAGGGGTGGGGAGAGACGGGAGCTCCATCAGAGCGGGGCACTGTGACCTTGTCTGTAGGGCTGGCCGTAGGCCTAAGCTGGGGCAGGTGTGTCAAAGCCAGAAGGTTAAGGTAGGGAAAGTGTCACACTTACACGGAGCACATTTTCATGGATAATTCTTGGCTGGTGCTGAGACTCTTTAGACTTGAGAAAAAAATTCTCTGAGCTCAGACTTCCAGAATTTAGCCGCTCTGCTTTCTTTCTCGGACTCATAACAGAAGACATCATTCTCTCCAGCCTGAAGATTTTTTTTCCCCTTAACACTCAACAGGCTGCCTAACCAAACCTGCCGGCCAATTAACTCACTGCAGCTTAATTTGACTGTTCCTGGGCTTCTTTTTCTGGAACCATCTACTTTTGTTGCTAAAATTACACTTGGCTATCCTGAACTTGGTTCAATTATAATTCTCTCTTCTGAGGATTTGTTTCCTACAAAAAGATCCTCTGAAGCACCATGGAAATATCTCTACTTCTCCTTGTTACCTGCTCAGAGGCTGGTTCCCTGGCGCCAAGGCCTGGAGTCCAGCTCTCTCGGGGGGCCTGCGGGGAGCTGCCTGGTCCCCCAGGAGCCTTGCGGGGGGTGGGGGTCAAGGGCAGCCCTCTGATGCACTCATGACATTTACAAAATAATTGATGTTTTGTCTGAGGGACCTGCATTATCTCTTGGGAAAATTTTCTTCTCTTGCTCCCAATCATCTTAAAAATAAAAACAGCAGAACTAGGTAATGAGTTAAAAGTGTTTATTCAGAATTTAGGAATTGAGTGGGAACCTGGGCTTGGATGAAAAATGGAATCATTTCTGTCCCTTGCACAGTGAACCTGAGAGAATGGCCCTGTCCCCGGAGGACCCACCATGTGCCACTTTCCTATCCTCCAGTCTGACTTCGACCTTGCTGAACAGACGGCGTCTTTTTCTCCAGAAGAATTAGTGGTTGGGAGTTTACAGCCAGCAGTGTGGGGAGGCTTTTACTCAGGCCCGTCAGAGGGGGAGTCTGCCAGCAGCCCACATCCTGGCCCAGCAGAAAGCTAAGAGCTATTGCTCACCGATTCTGCAGGGAGCCCACAGAACAGCTTCTGGGCCTAATGCGCGTGAGTCGGAGCGCGCCACACCGCTGTCCTAGAGACTGCTGTGCAGATAAGCATTGCAAAATCGCAAAAGAAACTCTGCAATTAAAAAAACAACATCAGTCTCTCCCAACTTCTCTCCTTCATGAGAGGGATCCACTTCCAATCCTCTCTGCAACTAGTCTAAATTTTATCTTTGTTCTTCCTAAATAAAATTTCTCCTTGTTAAACTGAAAAAAAAAATTTAACTCTTAACTCGTTATTTACTTACTTAAAAAAAAATTTACCAGGTGGCACCTGTGGCTCAAAAGAGTAAGGTGCCGGCCCCATATGCCGGAGGTGGCGGGTTTAAACCCAGCCCCGGCCAACCCCCCCCCCCCCACACACAAATTTACCTACTAGCATACTCAACTAGTGCTTGTGAGATGTTGGCCCAAGTCATTCTGGATGATATAACTGGCTGCAGGTCCCACACCCAGGATGACCACAGTCCTGGGAAACCCTCCTTACATAGTGCCTGTAGTTAATCTCTTTTTGAAGTTGGAAATCACCCCCAAATGCCGTCTTAATTTGAGCATCTTTACTAAATGACACTTTTGCCTTTTCTCCTGCCAGTCTGCCAGGCTAGGTTATTTAAATGTCTCAATCTTTCAGCTCTGTCATCAGAGAACATATTTGTACATGACCATTGATGAACTCTGAGATGTGGGCTGGCCACTTGCAAGTGAGAGCTCAGTGCATGGGGCTCTCAGAAGCTGAGGTGCCCAGGAGGGACCTGCCCAGAGGCCAGCCCTGCCCACATTCAGGGATCCTGGGGAGGAGCTCCTGAGGCTCTGTGTGCCAGGAGAGAGGGAGGAGGCGTCAGGTCTGCAGGGATGCTGGGCTCACTTCTGGTCTCCCCTTGGCAGGCGGAGGCTGCTGGGCAGATACCTGGTCCTATAGTCTCACCTCCCAGGCAGAGCAGCACTCCCTTCCCCCCATTGTCTGGGGATAGAGTGGGAATGCGTGTAATCCTCCAGGCCCATCAGCCTCTGTTGCCCCCCATCACCCCGCACTCTGCTGTCCCTGTTCTTATAGGAGAGGCCCCTGCCCTCCAGACTCCTCCTCTAGGAGAGAAATGCAGGAGGCACTTGTGGAGGATGAGGCCAGTGATGCTGCAGGCTCCCGGCTGCCAAGGCTCCGCCGTGTCCACTCAGAGCTCCCGTCTCCGTGGCCAGCCTGGGCCAGCACTGGCTATCCTTCCCCCAGGTGGGTGGGGGGCTCCTTGGGGCTGTAGGGCCTTGGCAGTCTCTCTCCTTCAGTCATCAAACATGAGCTGCCCTTTGTTGGACGGGTTCAAGGACTTTATCTCTGCATTGCCTTGTGTGCAGAGTGGGGGGAAGAGGAGCACTCAGGTCAGGCTCAAGGCAGGCTCAGGCAGGCTCAGGGCTGGGATGGGACAGTGGCAGCTCCTGGCCCTGCCCACCAGTCTTCACTTTATCAGTCTGCAGAGCAGCAGGGATCACAGATTGTAATCATCTGATTGCTAATGGATTAGAGCAATGAGCACAATCTGCTTTTGCATACTGAGAAGTTGTTTTCCACACTTGTTCTAGGGTGCTGCCGAGCACCTGCCAGGGGCCTTGAGCCTACCAGTGAACTCTCGCAGCTGCGTACCCAGCTCAGAATCCACACCTTTCTTGGTCTATAATTTAAGTCATGAACTAGGAATTCAGATAAGCCTGCTGTGGTGAGAACAATCCTTCCAGCTGCCCCTAACAGAGTCCTGATCTCTAGGGTGTGAGCAGATGTGAAGAGGTTGCTCTGGTAGAGTTGGGGGGAGGGACACAAAATTACAAGTAAGTGGGAAGAAGGGATACAAAATCACAAATGAGTGGGGGGAAGGGATACAAAGTCACAAGTGAGCGGGGAAATGGTTACAAAGTCACGAGTGAGCAGGGAAATGGTTACAAAGTCACAAGTAAGTAGGGGGGAGGGATACAAAGTCACAGTGAGTCGGGAAAGCGATACAAAGTCATAAGTGAGTGGGGGGAAGGGATACAAAGTTACGAGTGAGTGGGGAAATGGTTACAAAGTCCCAAGTAAGTAGGGGGAAGGGATACAAAGTCACAGTGAGTGGGGAAAGCGATACAAAGTCATAAGTGAGTGGGGGGAAGGGATACAAAGTCACAAGTAAGTAGGATAAAAAGTTACAAGTCAAACAGCAAAGGAGGAAGGGGAAAGGGGCCCAGTTTATCGATTACCCTGAGAGTTTTTAGGCAGGTCATGACTGACACAAAGTGAACTCAACAGCAAGTATCCTGTGTCCTGGGTGTGGAGGCTGGGCACATGTACACTCAACTTTGTAAGCATTTGGCATTGAATTTACACAAGACAAATGTTTATTCTTTTGGAGAAGATCCACAACTCTCTCAGGGAGTGACCCGTTTTACACTACTGGGATCCGATCAAACTAAAAATCTTCTGAACTGCCAAGAACACAGTAAGTAAAGCCAGCAGACAGCCCTTTGAATAGAAGAAGATATTTGCAGGTTTCTGACAAAGGTTTGATAACCAGAATCCACAGAGAACTCAAACTTATTAATAAGAAAAGAACAAGTGATTTTATTTCATTGTGGGCAAGAGACTTGAACAGAAGCTTCTCTAAAGAAGACAGGCACATGGTCTACAGACATATGAAAAAATGCTCGTCATCCTTACTCATCAGACAAATGCAAATCAAAACCACTTTGAGATATCATCTAACTCCAGTAAGAGTAGCCCACATCACAAAATCCCAAAACTACAGATGTTGGCATGGATGTGGAGAAAAAGGAACACTTCTGCACCTCTAGTGGGAATGCAAGCTAGTATGTTCCTTTTGGAAAGAAGTTTGGAGAACACTTAGGGATCTAAAAGTAGACCTGCCATTCAATCCTGCAATTGCTCTACTAGATATATATCCATAAGACCAAAAATCACTTTATAACAAAGATATTTGCATCACATTATTTTTTGCACCTCAATTCATAATTGCCAACTCATGGAAGCACCCCAAGTGCCCATCAACCCATGAATGGACTAACAAATTGTGGTATACGTACACCATGGAATATTATGCAGCCTTAAAAAAAGATGGAGACTTTACCTCTTTTATGTTTATAAGGATGGCGCTGGACATACTCTTCTTAGTAAAGTATCTTAAGAATGGAAGAAAAAGTATCCAATGTACTCAGTACTATTATGAAACCAATTTCTAATCACCCACGCTTTCATATGAAAGATAAAACACAACTGTAGCCCATGATTAAGGAGGGAAGAGGAGGAGGGTGATTGGATGGAGGGAGGGTAAACGGTGGGGCCACTTGTATGGTGCATATTGCAAAGGTACATGTCAAATCTATTATGTGTAGAGTATAAATGTCTTAACACAATAAGTGAGGTGAAGGCTATGTTAACCAGTTTAATGTAACCATTTCAAATTGTATGTAAAATCAGCACATTATACCCCATAAATTCAATAACGTATACATGATTTATGTATTTATGACTTAATAAAACAAAGCAAAAGAAGTTCAAAACATAGCAAAAAAAAAAAAAAAGAAAGAAAGAAAAGGTATTTGCACAAGAAAAAACAATCAACTCTGGCTCCTTAGTAAATGATGAGATGGGTATGCATAGCGGTTGGGTTTGTAATTCACAGCTATTAAATTCCTTAGACAGGTGATAAAAACTTTTTCTTGGGGCAGGAAAGTATGAAACAAGATGAAGAGGAGTGTAAAACCATTTTTATACGCGGGACTTTGATACAGTTTTATAGTGCTGAGTGATGAATAGACATCAGTTTAGAATTCACACCTAATCAATTCAACTAACTGTATAAACCATGGCCCCAGAATCCAGAGGGGGAAGAGAAACTGAGGCACACTGTGAGATCTCCTTGGCTCCAGCCCCAATGTATAATTTCATTTTAAGGGACATAAGGAAAATATTTTTAAAATGCAAAATATATTCTTTGGTTTTTTGGCACTCAAGTCACATAGTGTAAAAACATAAATTCATATACTGAATTGCATTTAAAAATTTTTTGCAGTTTCCTGAGAGACAGTAACCCAACTGATTGGATACAAACTTGAATTAAAACAGCTTAACCTGGTGTTCCAGGCTCACCTGCATCCACCCTCCCACCACCTTGCACAAACCACTTCTCACCATGCAGCATCTGGTCCAGGGGAGAAGATAAAAAGCCTTCCAGCCCCGATGCACCCCTGCCTGAGTGGCTGCCGCCGTCCTCCGCAGATGGTGCCTAACAGCAAGGGGTGTGGTGTCTTTCTCCCAGTTTGTCTGGTAAATAATCACAGTCTGAATTGAGATGTATTTTGAATTTCACATTTTACTCTCAGAAAAATCTCGACTCAGTATGCTAACTGAGGGAGCACCACCAGGATGCATAATTTAAATGTTTAAATTTTTACCTGAAGTTTTTGGATGAACAAAAGGATCCGGAATGTACTCTCACTCGTCATTTAAATAGAAATCGCTTGTTAAAACACAGAGCATGGAAACAATATATTCTTCTAGGCAATTCGGGAAGTAGTTACAGCAAAGATGTAGAAAAGGGCCTCTAATTCTTATGTCTTGTGTGTGAGAAGCTGTCATGAGGGATGCTTGGACGCCAAGCCTCACATTACAGGGACAGCTCATGCTCTGACATTTTCAGGACCAGTTGCAAAAGGACAAAAAGAGGAAATGAGGCCGCATACTGTATGTCTGAACATCCTAGCCAGGAAACCACTACGTGCGTGATATTCTGACCTCCAGCTTAGACAATATGCCACCATGGCACCTGGAAGCTGAGGTTTGACTGGAATTCCCAGACACCTTGCGCCTGGCCCAGGAGTGTGGCCACATGTGGAGGAGTGGTCCCTGTGCTGGGCATTGTGTGCTGGGCTCTGGGTACTATATTTGTAGTACTCATGTAGTGCTCAGCACCACATATGGTGTTATGTGGTACTATAATATGTGATGTTTGAGAGGGTACACGATATAGCAATATGTTGCCTCCTGGTGGAAATAGAAACCAGAATCATCTCTCTCAAAAGAAGCGTGGCAATCTATGTGAGGAGAGTCTGTGCGGAGTGCTATGTGTTGTGTGTTGTGTGCCGGACAGTGGTGCTGTGTGATGGGCACTGTGTGCTACATGCTAAGTGTGGGGTGCTGGGTGCTGAGTACTGTATTCTTAGTGCTACATGCTACATGACAGTGCTGTATGCTGGGCACTGGTGGGTACTACATTCTGGCTATAGGCACTGAGTGCTGGGTTCTGGGTGCTAGCTGTTAAGTGCTGGGTGCTGAGTACTACATGCTGAGTGCTGGGTTCTGGGTGTTATGTGCTGAGTGCTGAGTACTGCATGTGGGCTTCAGACACAGTGCTGGGTTCTGGGTGCTAGCTGTTAAGTGCTGGGTGCTGAGTACTACATGCTGAGTGCTGTGTTCTGGGTGTTATGTGCTGAGAGCTGAGTACTGCATGCTGGCTACAGCCACTGAGTGCTGGGTTCTGGGTACCACTGTTATGTGCTGGGTGCTGGCCTACTGTGCTTCTCTTTCTGCCTGTGTCTCTGTCCTACACTTCCAGAGGCCTTGGCACATGGCAGAGGTGGCCTGTGAGTCCTGGAAGTATTTAGGGTCCCCTGGGCAAATCTTTAGGTCTTTCACAGTTAAATGTGGGATTGGAGTTGGGATCCATGGGATCGCATGACCATGACAATGAAGAGGACAGCTGAGTGGGCTGCGTGGACATCCCTCAAGTTACTGGCTGCAGGGCACTTGAGCCTGCCTCTGGTTGCCATAAAAGAGAACAAATGATCATCATGGCCAAGGATGAACTGTACCCCAGGCACGACTGGGTTGGGCTGGCCTTGGCTCCATGCCCCATGTGACCAGCCCTCCTCAGAGGGTCTATGTGATCTCCATGGGAGCTCATGGTGTGGGAAAGAAGCCAATGGGGATGGTAGCTGGTGGTTGCTGAAAGCAGACTCGAGTAGGAAACGGCGTCAAGAAAAATCTCCTGAATGTATCCCATTAGAATTCTGAAGCTTTTACTCACAAATCTATAAAGAAACACTTTTATGAACTAGTGTCAGTCAGAAGACAGAGGCCCCGACATTTAGGTAGAAATCCCACAAAAGACTGCATTGTGGTGGGCCATTTTTCCCAGCCTGACTCCCCTGGTGGGTGATGGTTTGTCCACAGCAGCCCAGGTGAAGCCAGGGGTGAGCACCTGTGTCTGCCTCGCTGGGCTGCTCTGAGAATGGGTGTCTGGAAGTGTGATTACGGAACAGAGGAGCATAAACTCTGCAGACACTCCTCACGTAGATTGCCATGCTGCTGTTGAGAGAGGCGATTCTGGTTTCTATTTCCACCAGTGAGGAAAAATATTGCTATTTCATGTACCCTCTCAAATATCAAATATCATTTTGCTAAATTGCCAATTTGAAAGATGAAAAAAGTTTCATAATTTTCCCATTTGCATTTAAAATTACTGTGAAACTGAGAATTTTTCATATGTTTAATACTTTTTGTGTGACTTATCTGTTCAAATCATTTGTCTCCTTGGTGGTAGATAAGTGTACCTCCTATTTGGGGGATACACACAATAAATAAGGCTCTGCTATATTTGCTGCCTAGATTTTCCTTAATAAGCTCTTTGTCTTTTAATGACAGAAAGAAAGAAAAAACATCACTTCATGGCAATAAATATTAATGAGCTAAACTCTCCTATTATGTGATAAAGACTAGTGGATTAGGATGAAATATAGAGCCCACTTAAAGGAAATACACATAAAACAACATGGTAATTTAATGACGATTAGGATAAGGAAAATGCTGCTATGCATTGACCATTATTTACTGTATAAAACACAGCATACTTCCTCAGGGAAGCTGTTGTTGCCTGGATGTCCCTTTTCTAAGCTGTCATATGACCCTTACTTTGCACTGGTGACACTTAGCACATGAGCTACTTTATGAGACACTTGTGACTGTGCTTGGGGCCCATGTCAGCTGTTGTAGGGACACTGTGCTGTGCCACGCCAACTCACTTAGTAATGACTGCTCACTGATGGACTCTAAATTCATTATCTCATTTAATTCAACCCTGTGAATAGCTATTATTGTTCACCAAATTACAAGTGGAGGGACAGGCTCTGAAAAGCAAAGTGGGTTTCGAGGCCATGTTGGTCCCAAGAGATGGAAGCAGCCAAAGTGGAAGCCACATCTGGCTGTGGAGACACAGGTCTGACTGGGGGACACGCGTCTTACTGTGGGGACACACGTTTGACTGGGGGACATGTCTGACTGGGGGACCCGTGGCCTCGGATTGATGCCTGGGGTTGGCGATGAGACACGAAGAACAACTCACTGGGAAAAGAAAAGGATGACAAAGGGAAGAAGGACGTGTTCACTTAAATCAAGGGTCAAATTCAAGGTGATAACCATTTAATGGAAAAAGTGGGACTATTTTTTTTCAGATTAATAAGAGGATATGTACAATTAGGCTACACTGCTTAATTGTCTGTGTTTGTCAGGTAAAGTCCATGTCCTAGTTGTGACCTTCACCCAAGAAGTGTTTTGGTCAAAAGGATGGCATGCAAAGAGGCCATATGGGCCTTGGGCACGTCAAGTGGCAACTTGTAGGAACACTAACAAAATGCTTTCCGAGGGGAGGCGTAAGTGAGCAGAAACTCATTATAGTAAACGCCGTGGCTCTCAAGCTTAGATCAAAGAGACAAGGTATAAATTAAGGACCTAATAAATTTGAATAGTTTAACTAAAAATGTTACTTAAAACATCTCTATCAAACATTGCATCAGAGAAATTAATATTATAATCCTTTTAAGGTGCTGTGAAACATTCGCAAAATAGTAATTTATATGCTAGTCCACAAAAATAATATTAATTAATTCTAATGCATTAAACTAAAAATTAATTTAAAGGATATTCACACAGAGGGAATTGCTTATGAAGTTTTAAAAAAAATAGTTAAAAAATATCCATTATCTCCTGGGATGACTCTTGAATAGTCAGAGAAGACCATTCAGGCTTCTAGAGCCAGTGAGGACCCAGCTCAGCGGGGTGGGAGTGCCCAGGATGTTGGCGTGTGAAGGTGGGAAAAGAGGCTGCTCGATCAGCCGTTCGCTTGGGGAACCCTCCCTCCAGCTGGGGTTCTGTGCACAAGTCTCAAATCCTACGGCATGGAAACAGAGTCCAGACTGTGGCCCCCACCTTCGTCCTTGCTTTCACATTGTGGGGTGACACGTGGGTCTCTGGCCTAGGAGACCTCGACCTTCGGCTGAAACTTGACCCCACCTGAAAGTGTCCTGTGCCCACAGGCCAGCCCGCCCCAGTCAGGTGTCCACCGCATGCTCTGTGGGGCAGAAATGCCAGGGGCAGCGCTCGGAGCGACATTGCACGCCAGCTTCCCTCTCTCCGCCTTGTGTTCCTACCCCTGTAGAAAGTTTGCAAAGGCGTCCTTCCAACAGGAAAGCCTGGGCAATCTAAAACCCTACAACTATTAGGATCCTTCAGAGGATGGAGGTCCCCAGGGCAGGTCCTTGTGAGACAGGCATCTTCAGAGGGATCCAGGGAGGGTTCTCCTGCCTGAGCAGGGCTCTGAGCTGTGGACGAGGCGATGGATGTGCAGTTATTCCAACACTGCTGGGGATGGTGTAGATTGGCACGAGGGTGGGGGAGTCCTGGGGGCTGAGGGGAACCTCCACAGGGGTAAGGGAGTCCTGGGGGCTCAGAGGAAGCACCACGAGGATGGGGGAGTCCTGGGGGCTCAGGGGAAGCCCCAGGTGGGGAGTCCTGAGGACTCAGGGAAAGCCCCTGCCTTGCTGTCTTTCCTGCAGAGACCTCACCAGGCTCTCACAGGGAAGACCTGAAGAGCCCTGGCCCCGCCGGGGAAGGAAAGCAGTTGTGGCCAAGCACGTCCAGGGCCTTCTGTAAAGGACTCTGCTAGGGGCAGTTCTGGGGCCTGCCCCAGCCAGACAGAGCCGCTTCCCCCCACTCCAGCCCTCCCCAGCCTCTTGTCTGACTTGAGTGGAGAAACGCAGCCCCTGGCAAACGACTCAGGGGAGTGAACACAGCCCAGACACTGCCTGCTGCACTAGTTTCTTGGGGCTGCCACGCAGCGTCCCACAGACTTGGTTTACAAAAAGAGAGTAACTCTCCCAGTTCTGGACAGCAGAGTCTGAAGTCTTGGTGTCAGCAGAGCTATGCCAGGGGGGTCTCGGGGAGGGTCCCTCCTGCCCTGCCGAGCACCCCTCGGTGTCGGCTGTGTCACTCCCGTGTCCATCTTCCTGGCCACAGGACCTTCTTCTCATGCTCCTGGGTCTCCTCCTCCTCCTCCTTCTCTCATGAGGAGACGTGTTGTTGGATTGAGGGCCTGTCTAGATAATCCGGAATGGTCTTGAGATCCCAAACTTAATTACGCCTGCAAAGGCCCATTTTTCACACTCGTGGCTTCTGAGGTTAAGATACACATGTATCGTTTAGGGGCACCGTTCCACAAGCCACACTCACCCAAAGCCTGAGAATTAAGCGGAAGATTGTAGGACACTCCCTGCACCCCATAGCTGAACGCTGCGGAAACAGGGCTCACGAATAAAGATAGCAAATTACTTGGTATCACAACAGCTGAAAGAGCTACAGATGCAGCCCCTCTCTGAGAAAAGATACGGGGTACAGGTCAGGAGGAGACGCAGGGACAAGAACAGTGCCCCAGGCACGCGACACCCCGTCACCTGTGGCTGCCACAAACATAGACCTGGTTAACACGGTCCTCACACAGAAAGAGCCGGTGGGCTACCCAGCACTACTGTTTTCAATGACAACAAATTTAAAAAGAAAACTGAGAGTAAGGGGAGAGGTAAAGCAGCCGTAAGGACCCCAAGTGAGCACAGTCCACATCCTGACAGGCGCTCCCCGAAACTGCCACATTCGCGAAAAATAAATAAATAAATAAATAAAGGAATAAATAAAATAAATAAATGAAGGAGAGATGACAGTGACATGTAATGAGGCCTTCTGGATCCTGGAACGGGAAAGGTGCATTAGGCAAAAAATAAGGCAAGCTGGACCAAGTGGGAACGTGAGTTAATTACACGGTGTCACCTTTGGTCTATTGAGCCAATACTGTCCATCCTCGGCTTATAATACTGTGTCCATGCTGAGTCTTGTGACAAAGGTGTCATATTAGTGTAAGATTTTAATAATACAGGGAACTATGGGGACACATGTGATCTCCACAGTTTTATAAATCAGAAAGTAAAAAGTTTATTAAAATAATTTTGTAAAGGGCTGGCACATTTTAGCAGCAATTTTTAATTTACAAAAATGCAAAGTACTTTTTATCTTTTAAAAATTATTATATAAGCAAACTTTTTTGTAGACATTTTATTAAAAAATTAATAAAATCAACTCCACATGCCTAACTCTACCACCACGACAAATCCTATCTGTTCCCCTTTCCCAAGTTTTTGGCTAACCTGATCGCAAGGACGAAGCTTTTTGCAGGGTTGGATCTTTCTTTCTGCTTGTTCAGAGACTGTTTTCTGCGCTGCTCACTTCTGAAAATAAAGTTCTAAAATGTAACACGTGAACTGCGTCCCCCTGGGTGACTAGTTACGATGGCACAGAGCACCAGTGAGCATCTTCTTGAGAAGCGTCTTCCTCTTCTATTGAATGATTTCTCTGGATGCCATTGCAGAATCCATGCTTTAGAGTCAGATGATAAGAACCCTTTAAAGCTTCTTCAAAATTAAAAATAAGATTGAAAATACACAATTACTTCACAACAAAGGAAAATTAAAAACAGAGAGGACCTTGCGTCACCGTAGTCTGCTTCCCTGGCAAGTAGCTCGCTGAATGAGAGGTGAGAACTTCCTCCCACCCTGGGCAGGTGCCTGGCACACGTGGTTTTGCTATGAACACCTGACATGAT
Source organism: Arctocebus calabarensis (assembly GCA_963573935.1). Taxonomy (NCBI): domain Eukaryota; kingdom Metazoa; phylum Chordata; class Mammalia; order Primates; family Lorisidae; genus Arctocebus; species Arctocebus calabarensis. The sequence goes on from CAUYON010017444.1 coordinate 93,212, forward strand.
GTTAAATGCTTACCAACATCTATCTCTCCCTCCCTCCCTCCCTCCCTTCCTTCCTTCCTTCTTTTTTTGAAACAGAGTCTCACTATGTCGCCCTTGGTAGAGTGCTGCAGCATCACAGCTCACAGCAACCTCAAACTCTTGGGCTCAAGCGATCCTCTTGCCTCAGCCTCCCAAGTAGCTGGGACTAGAGGTGCCGCCACAATGCCCGGCTATTTTTAGAGATAAGGTCTCACTCTGGCTCAGGCGGGTCGCAAACCTGTGAGTTCGAGCAATCCACCTGCCTCGGCCTCCCAGAGTGCTGGGATTACAGGCGTGAGCCACGGAGCCCCGCACTTTAGCAACATATTTCAAGCATGGGAAGATGATATGATAATGTGCACCCAAATCTGGTAGTGATATTTTCTTATTTCAAAGCATTTTTAAAGAGAAGTAAAGTTTAGTTGAGTAGGGTCTTTCTCGGTTCCTCTGACACAGTTGCCTTTTATGGCCCTGAGGTCAGCTTCTGTTTTCCACGCTCAGATTGTGGTGTTTATACGATGCACTTGCTCACAGGTGCACAGCACGCTTGGTGAGTCCCGTTGCTTTCCCGCTGTGAACAGCGTTCTGCCATCTCTCTCTGCCAACTTGGTCCGTTCGCACACGTCATGTTCTGGGTTTCCACCTGCAGCCGATGCTCACCGAGGTTAGTTCCTTCACTGCACAGGTGACGGTGCCGCTCATGTGACCACACCATCGCTTCTGCAGGCACCTGTTGATGGGTGTCAGCTTGTTCCCAAACTGCTGGGCCACTCGGTCTAGGTGTCCTCCCACCAGGTTCTCAAACTGCTGCTCAACATGGTTGATTCCTGTAGCCTTCATAGGAATCAACCTTGGACGGGGGGGCCAGGCTCCCGGGCTGTGAGTGTCATGGAGCAGGACGTTCAGAGCAGGTCTTGTGGCTGCAGCCGGGGAGGTGGGACTGGGATTTTCCTGGGTCCTACTTCCTCCCTCTGAGAAAGGAAGGGGCAGTTAGGCCCAGTGCCTCATGGATGTCCGGGGTGCCCTTGGCCTCCCCTCTCCCTCCCCGGATCCAGACCCTGCAGCTGGGCTGCATAACAGCAGCTTCCTGAGCTGCCAGAGCCAGCACGGGAGGAGGGGGGCCTTGGGAGCAGCCACCCCCTTTCTGGCCTGTCCTTCAGGCTGGTCATTTAGGGTTTTGGAGCTGCCCCTGCCCCTGAGGTGGGCGTCTTATGGGCAACTCTGCAGGTTTGCTGAAAGAGAGAAGGACATCGTGGTCTGGGCCTGGCTGTGTCTATGCTAGGGTGTGGCCCTCTCCCTTCCTGCTGCCAGCACCGGGGGACAGGATGGGTACTGGGGGTTTTTCTGGGGCTCAGGATGCCATGTGGCCTCTGCCTGGTGAATCTGGCTGAGAGATGGTGCTCCCTGGGAGGGGTGTGGGCCCCTGCACCTGCCGTCAGAGCCTGTGGTCCTGCTGCACTGTCTTTTCCAAACCCTGGCTGTGGTGACAGTGTTAGCTCTCCCCTCCGGCTCTGAGTCCCCGGGGCTGGGAGCTGCACCCGGCCTGGCCCCACAGCGATAGTGTCTGCAGAACTTCCCTCCCTCCTGGCTTGTGTACTATTACACCTTCTGGATGTAATTATTGGTTTTATTAGCTGTGGTTGTCAGTACTTCCTATGAGAATTGGGAGGAACAAACACACTTATGAATTATTGGATGTCTTCAAAATCCAGACATTTCTTTCTTTGGGTTGTTTTTACTTACACAGGGCTGTGGAGTCGGCTGGGGCCTTCTCTTAGGGTGAATATGGCCCGTGGTGGGCTGAGGTCAGGGGTCAGGCCTGGGTCCCATTGATGGGATTGGAGGCCGCAGCTCTGGGGCACTGCACGTCCATCAGCCTGAGTTGGGGCTATGGGGGGGCAGCTGTCGGCTACTCTCTGCTGAGCTCTGTAGATCCTTCTGGAATGCCTGCCGGGTTCTGTGTCTCCTCACCCTCCAGGACCCTGGGAAGGGAGCTGCATCCCATAGAGTCTAGCTGGTGGGAGTTAGGGCTGCCTCACTCCCCGGGCCTCCCTGGTTATGGACAAGCTCAGACCCTGGACACTAATTACCTCCAGACAGATCCAGCTGGACACAGACATCCATCCCAGGTGTAGGGAAGGTTACCTGAGACTCCGTGCAGGCAGCCGTGAGCCCGCCGGCTCCCCCAAGCCTTCCAGAAAGCAGGCAGTGCAGGCTGGAGAGGGAGGACAGGAGGTTTGGGGCCCGACCAGCCCATGGCACCCACCAAACCGTGAGGTGAGAGCCTGAGGCTGGCAGGAGACTGGCGGCCACCGTGCTCAGCTCAACCAGCCTCCGAGGGTCTCCCAGGAGCTGCTGCACTCGGGCTGGGGTTGGCAGGGAGCAGCACAGCCTGCCCTCAGGAGCTGGAGGGGGCCGGTGCCCAGGGGTCCTGGAACTCGGTGGCTGCTGGTCTAAAGCTCCCAAATATCGAAGGACACATGTGGCTCCACCATCCTGCAAGTATCTCTGTCTGAGGAGTGGCCGTGAGAGCGGGTCCATCCTCGAAGGATGAGGCTGCAGGTAAAGTGGGGCGTTGTCAACACGCGCCCCCCCATGGTGGCAAAATGTCATCAAAACACCCATCTGCACAATGCCGATTTAGTAAATTACAGCTCATCATCGAGGGAATTTCATGTAGACATTCAGAGTTATAATCATGAAGCTAAGTACACGGCTTTGTAAAATGTTTATGGTGTAAAACTGTGCGCGGCAATCGCCACTGGCGGGATACTCCGTGGGGGGGGCAAGGACTGTTTCTATGTGTGTGTCTATGGGCATGTGTGCAGTGTGTTTCTGCACGTGTGTGTCTCTGTGTGCACAGTGAGGAGGTGTGTGTGTACGTGTGTCTGCTTGTGTCTGTGTGCACGTGCATGTCTGTGTGTGCACCGTGAAGTGTATGTACATGTGTGTCTGTGTGCATGTCTGTGTGTGCACTGTGAGAAGGTGTATGTGCATGTGTGTCTGCATGTATCTTTGTCTGTGTGCATGTTTATGTGTGCACCGTGGGAAGGTGTATATGCACGTGTGTCTATGTGTGTCTGGGTGCATGTGCATCTCTGTGTGCATGTGCACACACATGATTCCTGTGTGTATAGGGCTGGGAGAGGTGAGCAAAGAATGAAGGGAATCCATTTACTCAGGCTTCAGGAACTAGCAGGAGTGTCCTCCTGGGGTCACAGCCACCACACTGGGCACAGAACCACAGGCACAGGGACCACAGGATGGGTCCAGCCTGGTTCTGTCATAGACACCCGCAGCTCTGGGCAATTCAGTGTGCAACCCTTGTCCTTCTGGAAACATCTTGAGGTTATTTTTAATGGCTCTTTCCCCCAGGTGATGTACCTGGCCCCTCAACCCCTCCTGACACGCAGGCTTCCCCAGGACTTGGTTGCAGTGGTGCAGAAGTGAGAACTCAGGGCTGCTCCTCACCCTTGCATGGGGGATGCTGAAACCTGATGTCCAGCTCTCCTGCTCCTGCCCAGAGGTGCCAAGCCCTCCAGGCCTGAATCTCTGGTCAGCCACCATTTCTGAGGTCCGAGGAAGTTTCCAGCACATGTGTGTTCTGTCTAAGTACAGAGTCAGACTCTGCCCCTGCCCAGACCCTCCAGGGAGGGAGGTTAGTACCAGGAGCCTTGGCCAGGCCTGCAGCAAGGACCAGCCTCCCCCACAGCAGCCTGAGCTGTGACGGTGCCTCCCTGGTGCGGTGACTGGGGACCTTGTCCTGCCGTGCAGAGCGGCCAGTGGAACAGTGCTGTGGTATCCTGGGAATGGGGGTGTTTTTGAGGCTGCAACATGAAAACTTCAGATATTTCAATGTGAAGCCCCAGCAGAGGCTACACACGGGGACAGGCTCTAAACTTCCTCACCGCCCCCACCATCACCAGGTTCAGGCTAAGCTTTGTGACTTGCTTCTGGGGAGCACAGGGTGGAAAGACAGGAGTAGCTGTGCAGGGAGGGAGAAGCCTGGCAAACTCCATCTCGGCAGCGAGGAGCTCTCCTGAATGTGTCGTGTTCACGGGGCACTGTCCCCTTTGTCTCCCCACCCCAAACTCACAACCACAGTTCAACCAGGAAAATAAAGTCAGACAAACCCTTATGAAGCGACAGCTACAAGGTACCTGGTTAGTGCCCCCACATGTCAGAGTTTTTACAAATGGGGAACGCCGAGGGACCATTAGCATCTAGAATCTTCCAAGCAGATTAAGTAAAATGCCGTACGCAGGACCAGTCCCAGGGAAGAAAAGGGACATCAGGGAAAACTAATAGCATTCAAATAAAGTATGAACTTTAGCTAATAATAATGTACAAGGATTGGTCCATTAGTTGTGGCAAGTGTACCGTAGAGATGTTAGAACTGTGGCAATAGGGGAATTGGGCATGGGTGTTGAAGGGAACTCAATGTACTATGTTTGCAGCTTCTCTGTAAATATAAGACGATTCTAAAATTAAAAATAAATCTATTTAGAAGCTTTGGTTTCAGCCACGGGAAGAGCTTGGAAGTTGTTAACTTACAAGAAGAAAAAAGTGAAACAAACTGAAAATCAGCCACTTTTCTCAGTCTGCATAGAGTCGGGGTGCGGGACAGACACAGACAGCCACTGGGGGGCGTCGCAGCAGAGGTGAGTCACCTGCAGCAGAAGCCGCAGGAGCCCCGTGTGGGCAGCAAGCAGGGCCCCTGAGCCAGTAACTCTGAGTGGACAGCGAGGGGAGCTGCTGGGGCTGTGGTCTTAGGAGGCCCCAAAACACCATGGGCTTTACTTCTGGGAACCTGCCAGGTCACCCTGGTGAAGAGTCACCGAGACCCTAACCTGTTTCTGGCCGAGAGCAGGAAAAAGTGACCATCTTAAAATGTGCTTGGAGTAAGTTCCAGGACAAAGGCGACCTCCCCAGCACAGGTGTCACACTCACCCTTCCTCTGAGCTCAGGGGCAAAGGGCAGTTATCCAAACCAAAAGGGGAGAGGAGAAAAATTAAGAAATACTTTTGTGAGCACAACCTCAGAAGTGGGGTCTGAGTCTGGTGAGTGAGATGTCAGGAGGCTGAACACTCACAGGCTGGCAGCGAGGGGTAACGGGGCCAGGGGTTCAGTGGGAGCCGGGCCCCCGAGGCCCGGGAAAGCTGCCAGGGCAGGCGGATGGAGACTTTGCCCTCCGGTCACAGGGATCGCTGGGCTGAGGCCTTGAAGGGGACTGGAGTGGATTCTGGGTACCCTGCCAGCCCCTCGGCAGGATGGCACATACAGCACTGCAGATACTCCCGAGAACCTCAGAGGGACGGGGGGTGGTGAGAACCCGCAGCCCCCCCACCACTGCCCTGCACAGCGCGGGGCTGAGATTCAGTCCTGGCATCCCAGAAAGATTTTCTTTTCTCAGGCCTACTGCCCTATCAAGAGGACTCACTACAATCAGAGTGACATGTGCAGACCCATCTGTAGAAGGAGTTCTGAGGAAAAGCCCAAGACAACGGGAGAGACAGAAGCCGGGAACTGAGGGAGCCGGGGCCTCGGCACCTGCAGCGGCAGTGACTTTACACTCAGAGCCAGAGTAGCCAGAGTGGCATAAAACTCCTCCCCGAGGGTCTTTGGCCTCAGTTTCCATGATCTGATGCGTCAAGTCGTCAGCACATCACATAACCGTTAACAGAAAGTTACAAGACAACCGCAGGCCCAGGAAAATACACCAATATGCTTCACAGTCACTCAGCTATGGCACTGACTTTGAACTTATCATAGAGAGTAAAATAATTATAATTAGCATGTTAACAGCTCTAATGGAAAAAGCACACAACAAACAAAAACAGACGGGGAATATGCATATCAGGAGAGGGATGGGGGGACGGCCCGGAGTCGGGAGGAAACCTGGAAAGCAGAGACTCCGTCCCAGGATCAAGCCCTCCCCTGCGCTCACCAGTGAACTTGAAGGTACATCAGGGGGAACATCACTGCCTGAAAAGCAAAGAACAGACATGAAGGGAAGGACAGAGGGACAGAGTGTCGAGAATCATGTAGATAAAGACAGAAGGACAGAGTGTCTGAGAATCATCAAGAGAAGGACAGAGGGACAGAGTGTCGAGAATCATGTAGAGAAAGACAGAAGGACAGAGAGTCCAAGAATCATCAAGAGAGGGACAGAGGGACAGAGTGTCTGAGAATCATCAAGAGAAGGACAGAGGGACAGAGTGTCCGAGAATCATCAAGAGAAGGACAGAGGGACAGAGCGTCGAGAATCACAGCAGTCACGGAGGAGTGGCAGGTGTGAGATGGAGGTCTGTAGGAGACACCAGGGATATTTGGTGCTAGAGGCTGAGAGTTTGTAAAATTAACAACAGACACCAAAATAGTTGCAGAAAACCCAGGGAACACTGAGCAGGATAAACACAAAACCTCAGACCTTGGTATATCCCATTGAAACTACAGAAAATTAAAGAAACCCCCCCGAAAGAAACCGTAGATCAGAGCTACCTGACCTGGCAGGAGCGAAGGCAAGGATCACACCGGACTTACCACTGGAACCACCACGGCAGCAGGAGAGTGTGAGAAATAAGGAAGCGTTGGAAGAAAAGACAGACGCCCCATCAACCTAACATTCTACATGCAGCGACATAATCCTTCCAGAACGAACCTCCCGCGCTGTCTGACCGCCCGGCCCGAGTGGGCCAAAGCAAGGGGTGTGCCTGCCTCCCTTCCTTTTGCTTTTAAGTTATTTTTGTCATTATATTTAAAGTTTATTTACTGTGATCAGTGTATATTTGGGTCCTTTTAATGTAAACCTTGCATCTTTTTCATGGGGACGGTCAGACCATTTATATCCAGCATGATCATCATCTTACCATCTGTTTTTAATCTTATCATTTTTTTCCTTTGTTCCACTTTATAAATCTTTTTCTGACTTTTAAAGGTGTAAATTGTGGGGTTTGTGACTATCTGCTTTACTGGACTCTTATCAAGAACTTTTGTTTTGTTCTTTTAGTGGTTGTTTCAGGTTTTATTTATTGATGTATTTATTTTAAGACTAGTGAAGTACTGATTGAGAACAGGTAACTCATCCCCATGAGAGCAGCCCGTTTCAGGGATCATTGTGTATCATCAACATGTCACGGTCCCCGCCGGACAATATCACACTCTGTGGGGCAGTACAGAAACGTGGGGAAAGTATGCGCCCGTCCCCAACCCGCCTCGCCTTATGTGTTGTTGTCGTATGTTTCACTTGCAAATGGTACAAATCCCACATTATGTGGGTTTTTAAAAATTATTTCTTATAAATGTTTTGTAGCATCAAGGTCTCAATGTTGCCCACGCTGGTCTCAAACTCCTGGCCTCAGGTGATCCACCTGCTGCAGCCTCCCAAAGCGCTGGGACTTTAGGCACGAGCCACCGGGACTGGCTATGTGTTTTGTCTAAGCAATTATCTTTTTCAATGGCTACCAAATAAGAACACGGTTTTAAATGATTCCCACACAGCCATTCTGGCTTGCTCGTCGCCCTGGATGGAGGTGAATTTCCTCCATCTGGTGCCTTTTGCCTCCTTCTCGCCTGGCTCCCTTTCACGATTCTTGTAGCACAGGTCTCAGGCAATGCATGCTGTTAGCTGTGGAGTGTCAGGAAAAGTGTTTTATCTTCATTTTTGAAAGATGCTGTGGTTGAATATAAAATTCTAGGTTGAATTTTTTAGAAAGACTTTCTCCTTTAGTGCAGGTTCGCAGCAAAATTGGGAGGAAAGTACAGAGACGCCCCCTGCCCCCACATGCAGGCCTCTGCCACTATCCATATCCCCTCTGGAATGGAAAATGTGTCACGACCGGTGAGCCCGCCCTGACACGTCGTCACCACGCATCGTCCCCAAGTGTCATGCTGATCCACAGTGTGTGTCTGTGTTTCCACATGAGCACACGGACCGGGCTCACGCCTGTGCCGTCACCGAGCATTTCCACGGCCCCCACCCCCTGTCCTCCCGCCCATCCCCCCTCGCTGTTGAGCCTGGGCAATTGTTGAACCTTTAATGGTTTTGCCTTTTCCAGAATGTCACATAGCTGCACTCGCACAGACGTGGCCTTCCCAGACGGTTCCTCTCCCTCAGTAACACACTCTTCCGCCTCCTCTGTCTGTCCTCGGCTCGAGCGCCCGTTTCTTCCTAGTGCTGTATAATATTTCACACGACATTTATTAATTTTCCTACTGAAAGGCATCGTGATTGCTCCAAAGCCTGGGTAATTATGAATAAAGCTTCTGTAAGTATTTTTGTGCAGGTTTTTGTGTGGGCAAAGTGCTCTCAACCCCCTTGGATAAGTAAATTCCAAGGAGCGTGACTGCTGGACCCTGTGCTCAGTACAGTTCCCCACGGAACTGGCAAGCTGCCTTCCAAGGTGGCTGTCCCCCTGTGCTCTCCCAACACTGTGGACGGGAGTTTCTGCTGCTCCGGGTCCTGGCCAGAACTGGGTATTGGCCATTCAAACAGGCGTGCAGTGGTCTCTCACTGTGGGTTGAGTTCATATGTCCACAATGACATACCATGTAGAACGCCACCCGCTGTGTTCTTATTTCCATCCGTATTTTAGGTGGCATGTCTGAGAAGGCTTTTTTAGTAGAGTGGGCCCTGCATCTTCTCACACAGAGACCTCTGTGTTTGTTTCTGTGTGTGTAACTTATTTTTCTCCTCTGACTGTTTTTGCAACTTATTTCCTTATCACTGGTTTTGGAGCATTTGGTCATGATGTGCGTTGGTGTAATCTGCATGCTTCACTCACGTAGGGTCTGCTGAGCTTCTTGGATCTGTGCTTTTATCACACACATTAGAAACATTCGGGCTATTATTACTTCAAATATTCTTCAGGCTCAATTCCCTCTAGGACTTCTATTATACATGCATTAGGTGACCTGAATTTGTCTTATAACACTCTGATGCTCTTTTCTTTGTAAAATTCTTTCATCTCTCTATGTTTTGTTTCTGGTAGTATATGGGGCTGTGTCTTCAAGTTCACTAGCTTTTCTTCCTCCGTTTCTCTAGCATGGTAATCCCATCTAGGTATTTTTCATCTCATACTTGTATTTTCACCCTTAGAAGGTTTATTGGACTGCGTGTGTGTGTGTGTGTTTATCTTTAACTTTTGAACATTTAGAAGACAGTCATAATAATTGGCTTTATTTATTGTTTGTAGAGACAGAGTCTGCTCTGTTGCCCTGGCTGCATGTAGCAGCCTCGTCACAGCTCTCTGCAACCTGTGCTCAGCGTCCTCCCCATCTCAGCCTCTGGAGAGGCTGGGACTGCAGGCACGTGTCACCACACTTGGTTGATTTTGCCTGTCTTTAGTAGAGATGAGGTCTGGTTTTTATTCAGCATAGTAATTGTTTCAAAGTCCTTATCTTAAAGTTCTGACACCTGAGTTAGCTCTGAGTTCCTGATTATCATATTTTTTTGATTAACTGCTTGTTGATTTATTGAATGCCAGAAATTATGCCTTTTGGGGTGGTGTACTTGTAGATGTACTTATAGTCCTGTAAATATTCTCGAATTTGTTTTGGGTTGTAACTGAGTTACTTAGAAACTGTTCACTCTCTTTGGTTCTTGCTTTTAAGATTTGTTATGCCGCTTTAAATTAGAGCTCAGTCTAGAGCGGAGTGTCCCTCAGACCCTAAATGGGGTCTTGGCAGATGCTCAGTCACAGTTATTCAATTAATAAGAAAATTAGTGAATTTTAAAAATGGTCAAATGGCACAGTGAATACAGGGGCTCCCTGTGATGACCATGCCCACTGGGAGGGGCTCCCCTGATAACCACGCCCACTGGGAGACCCCTGGTAATGATCACACCCAATGGGAGGGTGCCCTGATGGTAACCACGCCCACTGGGAGGGACATCCTGGTGATAACCATGCCCACTGGGAGAGATCCTGGTGATAACCAGTCCCACTGGGAGGCACCCTGGTGGTGGCCACGCCCAGTGGGAGGGGCACCCTGGTGGTAACCACACCCACTGAGGGGGAGGGTATGTGAGTCCCACGTAGGCAAGAAAAGCCACATGACGTCCCCAGTTAAATACCTGTGGCCTGCTGTCAGGTTTGGGGACCCTGGACTATGCAGACAGGCCAGTGGTGTCCCTGCCCAGACTCAGAACTCCACTGAACCTCAGTCTCACCCTTGCCTCACCTGAAATCTGGATGGCACCGAGATTTTCATCTTTCCTTTCCTAGTGAAAGATGAAATTCATTTGTACGTGCTTCGCGGATGGCTGTGTTTTTCTTTTGATATTTGCTTATTGGCATCATTTTACCATTTTTCTCTGGAGAGAGGGACTTCACGTTTTCTTCTGATTTTGAGGAACGTTTAAAATATAAATGTTTTGACCTGTGTTACAAATATGCACCTGCGTTTATTACTTGCATTCAAGTTATATATACATATGAATAAATGCACATGCACTGTAGTTTTGTGTTACAGAGAAGCTTTAATTTGCTCTAGAGTCAAAGTCATCTATGTTTTCTCCTTATGACTTTTGCCTTTGGCTCTTGCTTAGAAAACTGTTTCTCTATGGTAAGCTTATATAAAATGATATTTTTTGAACTTTCAATATTTTATGTTTTGTATAAACTGTGCACTTTGAATCCATATGGAATTTATTTTGCTGTGGAGATAGGCAACTGACTTTATTGTTTTACGAATGCTGTGGTTTCAATGTAATTTAGAGAGTAATCTATTTGTTGTCCACAAATAGGAAACACCACCTTCATCACAGGCTAAATTCTTTCTTCACATGAACCTTGGGCTTCTTTAGGCTGTTTTCTGCTACTCCAGTGCACACACGTGCTCTCTCCTTTTCTTGTACTAGCGACATACTATTTGATTAATGTAGAACCATCAGATAGAGAAACTTTTCTTGTTTATCTATCATTTTGTCTTTTAAGAAAAAAACTTTCAAATCAAAGAAATTTTATAATATTCGACTTGGATTTTCATTGGAATTTTAAGTTTTACCACTTAATTTAGGGAGGTTTGACATCTGCAAGCTCTGTCATATGGGAATATATTTCTTTCCATTTATTCAAATTTTTCTTCACATCTCCTCTTTGGTATCTAGAATCTTTCTTGTTAGTTTATGACAACATATTTTATTTATTTTCTTACTATTATGAATGGAAATTTTTTTAGACAATCTTTTTTGTTCTGTAAGAAAGCTACCAATTTGGGGTACTGACATTATTTTGTAGATTATATATACATATATATTTATATTATTACTCCTAATAATTATTTTATATTTTTTTAAAGTAGACAATCTTAACTTCTAGAAATGGTGATAATTTTGTTTTCTCCTTTCTGATCTATCAAAACCTTAGATGTTACGATTTATTTGGACAGGGCCTTATGGCTATTTTGTTTTATTTTACTCCCACCCTCCAACCCCCTCAGTGGCTAAAAAAGCCCAGGATGGTGCTGGAGGGTGAGTTCAGTGGCTGCTCTGAGCTTATGACCTGTTGCTACCATGTTTGGGGCAAATGGCCACAAGGTCAGCCTCACTGGGCAAGGGCCGAGCTGTGCCGCTGACTGACTAGGGGAAGCCAAGAACAGCTTCATTTCAGAGTCAGGTTTTCCACCATGAAAGGACCAAATTCCACTCTGTAGCAATGTATTTAATCAATTATTATTTTGATGCGGCTTTCACGAGTCCCTATAATGACAAGGGATAACTCATTCATTCATTCATTCACTCAGTGACTACCTGCTTTGTGTCTGCCTGGTCCTAACTCCAAGAATTCACCAATGGAAAAAAATAGGCAAAAATCTGTAACTCATTTAACAGAACGTTGGACTAGGGACAATATAACGCAGGGAGAATAAAAAAACTCAAAGTAGAGGGAAAGTGAAGTTCGGGCAGAAGAGCGCGGAGTCTTGCACCGAATTTGAGGCTGAGCTGCATCTGGGCCTGTGTTGAGCTCCCCAGCCACCGAGGAAAAAGGGGGAACAAGATGGACTCAGGGCAAAAGCACGTGACCTCGTTCTCTCACTTTCTTTCTTTTCATGGCCATACTGATTCCCAGAAGGAATTTGAGTCTATAAAAGAGAGAAGTAAGTTATTTGGGCCAGATCCTGTGGGTGCCCAAGTGCTGTGCCACGGCAGTGAACACTGAGCAGCTGTGGGCCCAGAGGTCCTGGAGCCAGGGCCGTCTTCTAGTAGTTCGTGTTTTTTTTGGTATAAAGTGACTTTGCTCAAACCACATTATATTTCTCAGCTTTGGTGTTTCTATAAAAATGGAATAAGAATCTCTGCCTTAAAGGTTGCTTTATTTAGTGAATTATTATATCTGAAAGTACTTCTTAAATTGTCAAGTGTTAGAAAAATGAGGATGATAGCAATTATATTATTTTTATCATTGAAGTGGGGCCAGTGTATGACAAGAGCTTGGAGATCTGGAGGCAGTTGGGTTGTGGGGTAGGCGTGCACAGAGGTGGCAGGGACGATGGAGGGCCTGGGGCTCTAGGTCGCTTCTCCAGCAGCTGGACCCTGACAGGCTTCTCATCCCTTCCAGAGGCCCAGGAGAGGCGGGGGGGGGGAACCGAAGGGGGACCTGAGGGCGACCTGAGGGGTCACCAGGGGCGTGCTGGATACCCCATGCCATAGGGAGCCGATGGAATTTCTGGTGTGAAATTGGAGCCACTTCCCCCTGGCTGTGCTTGACATGGCAGCTGTCTCTGCATCTCTGCATCTCTCCCTCAGTCTCTGCATATCTGATTCTCTGTATCTGTATCTCTGAGTCTCTGCATCTTTGCGTCTCTGCACGGGATGTTGGGATTCCTGCTGAGAAGATGTGGGGCAGGCAGGATGGGAATCTGGGCTCAGCTGGGCCGGAGACCTGCAGCCTGTGGCTGTGTCCCCGAGGGGCTGTCCCTAAGACAGCATTTGGCGAGAGATCTGTCCCGGCTCAGACTGCAATATCGCCTGTGGCTCCCTGAGTCAGTGGCCTGATGACAGCCTGGCCCCACCTGACCCCAAGTTCTCTTCCCCACCCTCCACATGCCATATTCTCTTCCGGCAGCTCAGATCGGGGCCATGAGCCATGAATTACCATTTCTGTTCCTGAAGCCTGTCCTTCCCACCATCTTCCGACTACTCGGGGACTCTCAGACTGGACTCATGGCAAATCAAGAGACTTCACCTTTAATTATTGAGGCTCCTAACCTTTACACTTCATAGAAAGATGCTGAGATGCTTTTGTCTAGTGGAACAGATAACCTCGTAGTTATAATTATGAACCAATTATAACAGGTACCTTTAAAGCATTTGGTATACCAAAATATACTGCTTGAAAGTAATTGAAATTAATGTGTAGAAACTGATATATATATACACACACACACTTATGTCTATATCTATATCCATATCTAGCTATCAGAATTTGACCCCTCTGGGCTTCCTGTGGGCAGCAGCACGGGGCATGACCCAGGTTTGACTCCTCGTCAGAAGGAGAACCAGCCTGAGGCTGGGCCACGCTTTTCCCTATTACCCCACAAACCCCCCCAGGACAGGCAGGCACGCTCTGCAGGATGCCGAGAGCCGATGGGGCCTGGCTGCTTTGGGTGCCCTCTCCTCGGAACTAGCTGGAGTCCAGTCTCCTGGCTGTGTCTTGGTTAGGTATTTCATGAAATCAGAGACCCTTGGGACTGCAGACCCCTCGTGGGACCTTCTTCACCCCATGCTAACTACATGGATACGGGGGGAAGGAAGACTCTCAAGTAACCCCCAGCGGGAGAGCCAGGCCTTGCAGGTGCTGACCCATCACTGAGTCAGCTTAGCTCAGCGTGCCGTGTCCTGGTGGTAGACAGTGGGGTGCTGAGGCCCTCACTAGGGACCCCGTCACTCGCAACCTCTTTTCCAGGCTTGAGCTTTCGAGACCTGCTCTCAGCTTTGTGGTCCTGTGTGGTGCCGGCACAGCATCTTGGGACCTATGACTGCCCCCATCATGCTGGGACATCGGGACGGCTAAAGGGGTGGGGTGGGGTGGCAGCGGGATGATAAACGTCCCAAGAATCCACAGATGAGTCCTAGAGCTGCCTTTGTGAAACACAAAATGAGACTCCCATGAACCCCGACCCCTACGTTTGTTAGCAGACAGCCATGTTGGGGCGTTTCTAAACCAGCTAAGGAGCCTCTGGGCTCTCCATCCTCAACCCCAGCTGGAGGCGCAGGGCCTGGGAAGCAGATTTAACCAGATGGATTTTGTTTCTCTATCGGAGCAGTTCAAACTGGGTTCTGCTGCAGGCACAGAGCCTCCTATTTATATGACAAATAGCCCTGCTCCCAGACTTGGGAAAAACTCTTATTGACTCTTTCATCTTTCGGAAACAAATTATTAGTGGAGATTTGTTCATGGATGTCAGAGTGGTGGCCAGGAAGCATTTGGGATGTCTGAGGCTCCTCCAGTAGCGTGCAGGGAAGACTCCATCTGGGTCATCCTCGGGGCCTCTTAGGGGAGGGGTCGGGCCAAGTGCAGGTGGGTTGGAGCCTCACATCCTGCAGGAGAAAGGACTGTATCTGTGGAGGGGGAGGGGAGCTGCATTCGAATCCCAGATGCACTATGCACACTGGAAACTGTGTCACTGTCATCCTGGGGCCGGGTGTCCCATCCAAGCTCAGTCCACTCACCTGAGCTCACGGCCTGGAGCTCAGCGGAGCCCGGCTCACAGTGGAGGAAGGGGAGAGTGAGTGCAAGCCTGGCAATTAAGTTGGAGAACTCATCTAGGAAAAGATTTGTTCTTGAACTTGATTGTCAGACCTTGTATGAGGACAGCTCTGATGGCCATTCCAGAATTAGATTTCCACAATTGCTTTGAAGGTGGAGAAGGCGCTGGGATTGGTGCAGTCTCCCAGGGGAGTTCAAAGGTGGTTGTAATGAAATTCAGCAGTGAGGGATGTTGCACTGTTTCTAGAACAAGTTTGCGAACTTCACTGTCACTCATGTAGATCTAGATCTATGTAAGTGACTGGCGAGGGCGTGTACCTGTAGGGAAGATGACGAATTTCACTGAATTTTAGTTTTCTCATTCCTAAAACAAACATTTTGTTTCCCATCCATGTCTAAGGATGGAGGGTTGCCGCAAACACCCCACATGGCCCAGCCCGGCACACACATAGAGATTGCCCCTGCTCCAGAACATGTTCGAGTCAGTTTTGGGAAGTTTTGGAAGGTTGTGGAATGTGTCAGAAGCTCTAATACCTTTTAGACTGAGCTGTGTGACCCTGGACAGGTTCCTGGTTGAGCTGCTCTGAGGGCAGTGCTGTTGGCCTGTCTGTCTGGAAAATGGGGGGCACTCCTGCTTGCTGGGGAGCTGTGGTGATCAGAGAGGACAGGCAGGGCCTCCAGACGGGAGTTTTGCTGCTGGAGTTGCTAAGATTCGCATTGCCACTCCTGGCATTCCAGGGGGACAAAATGACAGCAGGCACATGTGACCTGTGCTCAGCAGGTGCCCATAATCACCTCCCTGCTGCTCCCTGCAAGGACTAAGTGCTGCCCAGACACAGAGGCTCCTGCAGGGCCTGTGTGGCACCTAAAGGGGGTTTGTGCCACGGAGGGGAGGCCCTGCGATGTGTCTGGAGCAGGGACTCCCTGGGCCAGATCCAGCAATGCAAATATTTATCGAACTGGCTATTCCTTGGGGTCAAATGTTGCTTTTCACATCCTCTCCTGGACTGGCACCTATACCTAGTGGTTTGTGACTCACGGTAGACAGGACCCAGGGCTCTCTGCTGAGGCCCTCAGAGCCTGTACCAACTGTTAGCAAAGTTCCAGGGGCTCCCAGGTGACATCTCTAAGGGACCATCTGTAAGGAGAGAGAGAGAGAGAGTAAACACACAGGGCCCTGTGTCTCCAGGAAAGGATCACCTTTTCTGAGCACGAATGGTGATTGGCTAACCTTAGATGAACACCAAGCTCTTTGCATTGGAAATAAATCCCCCGGTTACCATCCATGCAGGTGTGATCTCAGCCATGTGGCCAGAATCACGTGTGTCCCTCACACCTGTGTGCTTAAGCTGGTGGCAGTTGAAGCAGGCTGCTGGGTGACTTCCACCTGCCTCTCTGCCTCCCTCCCAAGAGGCAGAGGGAAACGGACCAGAGACTGTCACCTGCGGTGTCACCTCCTCTCTGGGCTACCCAGAGAACCGGGTGTAGACTGAAGGTTGGGCCAGGGCTGTGAAGATCTTCATTTAAGTGTAGATTTTGACTTTCTGCTCCCGTCTAGTTTGGAATACTAACTAAAGCAAGTGTTTGGATAATTTAGAATGCAGCACATTTGCAGATCTGACATTTTATTTCTCTCTCTCTCTCTCTTTTTTTTTTTTTTGATTGGGAGAATTTTCTTTTCTCCTTCTGTAATATGGAAAGTCTAAAGTGAAAGTCAAATTGCCCCTCTCTGAAATGTAACATCTCATGACTTCAGTGGGAGGGGTTAGAGGGGCTAGATCTCGCCGTGTTCTCCCAGTCGTATTCCAAGACGTGTCCCCAGGTCTACGGATTCCACAGGACTTCCCGCCTGGGACGGAGGATGCCCGCAGGACACTGCCTGGCCACCGAGGGGACTTCCCTGGGTTGACAGAAGCCCAGCCCACCTGCTTAAGAGTGACCATGAAAACCACGCAGGATACACGGAATATGGGGAAGAAAGTGCTCTTTTATTTAACAAAAAGAATAAAATGTTAAAAGGGAAAACAACTAGCCAGTCCCCATGCCTCCAACACCCTCTTTCCTGATCTTGCTCTGTTTTGGGAAAAGATACAGATATGTTCCTTCTTTTCTCCACGTGGTGACTCTTCCCGTGTTAGAACTGGTTAAAGGCTCACCTAGATGTCTATTTCTTTTCTTTTTCTTTTTTTTGAAACAGTGTCTCGCTTTTTTGCTCTCGGTAGAGAGCTGTGGTGTCACAGCTCACAACAACCTCAACCTCCTCGGCTCACGCAATTCTCTCGCTTCAGCCTCCTGAGTAACTGGGACTGCAGGTGCCCGCCACCACACCTGGCTATTTTTAGAGACAAGGTCTTGCTCTTGCTCAGGCTGGTCTTGAACTTGTGAGCTCAGGTGATCCACCCGCCTCAGCCTCCCAGAGTGTTGGGATTGCAGGTGAGAGCCGCTGCACCTGGCCCCTAGATGTCCATTTCTATTGATTTTGGTGCCTTTAACTCTTTAGATGATTTGGAAGACATCTTGGAGTGTGGTGTGAATCCAGAGTCTAACTGAATTTTACTCTGAAGACCAGTTTTCCCAGCACACTCTGTTCTTGCATGAAAAGTTCACCCTTATTTATTGCAGCTTTGTGATACCATGTGGTCTCTGGAAGGACAAGTTCTTCCTACTATTCTTCACTGACACATTTAAAAATACTGTTCCATGCTCATATTCTCCAAATAAACTGAGAAATGATTTTATCACATTTTAAGAACAATCTTTATGGGGTTTTTGATTGGAATGACATTTAACATTCAAGTTAATTTAGAAAAATAATATTCACTATTTTCCTCTTATTCCACAAAAGTACTGGGCTCCCTTTATTCAAACTGCCCTTTCTTCCTTCCCCTGTGTCTCTGCCCCTCTTCCCTCTCACTCGGGAGCCACATGGCTCATGGCTCTTTGGCACACGCCTGTTTTCCTGGTGGATCTTTGTCTAATTTCACTGGGTACCTGCCAAAGCAAAGGACAAAAAAAAGAGGCTCAGACAGAGTCACCCCAAAGAGGAGGCAGGTCCTGTGCGGCTGGGACAGCCAGAGACACCGGGCTTCACGCTTGGCAGGGCCAGCTGGCCAGCGCTGACTGTGGCCTGGATGCTCTGGTGCAGGAAGTGGGCACAGTGACCTTGGCCTACATCAGCGGTTCTCAACCTGTGGGTCACAACCCCCCTTTGAGGGTCGAATGACCCTTTCACAGGGGTCACCTAAGACCATCACATACACCCCATACAAACACAGGTGTATGAACATAATTTTGTGGTTGTGGGTCACCACAACATGAGGAGCTGTATTAAAGGGTCGCCGCATTAGGATGGTTGAGAACCACCAAGAACGCACTTCCCCCACGTCCCTTGGCTGGTGCTGTGGTGATGGGCTGACGCCTGGGGCCTGGCATGGTGGGATGAAGCTGGTTGGGGATGAATCACCCTGGGGCCTGGGTCTGTGGCTGGTCCCCTCCCAGACAGGGTGGCTTCATGGTGGGGAGGGCTGCTCCCCTAGTGACATCTGCTTACTCTCAGGATCAGGGGGAGAACATGGATTTTGAAGGGAGCTGGCAAATGTCCAGGGGACTTCATGTGATGACAGATCAGGGAGGGCACAGTACAGGCAGCCCCCGAGTTACAGACGTTTAACTCACACTTAGAAATAGAGACTGTCACTCTGAGTCCCTGAGTTATAGATGTACAGCTGTGCAAATGTACAACTCACACTTACAGACAGAGGCTGTCACTCTGAGTCCCCGAGTTACAGATGTACAACTGCACGAATGTACGACTCACACCAAAACTGTCATTCTTAGTCCCTGAGTTACAGATGTACAACTGTACAAATGTACAACTCACACTTACAAACAGAGGCTGTCACTCTGAGTCCCGGAGTTACAAACGTCCCGTCGACGTTCAGCCCACACTTACAAGCAGAGGCTATTACAGGTAATAGGTTGCTGTACCTGTTTGGACTCACGTATACATCGAACTTAAGAACAAACCTACAGAACTTTTCTTATTTGTAACCTGGGGGCTGCCTGCTGTGGGAGCTGGGAAGAAACCACCCAAAATCCATGTATGGAAACCTCGCCCTCAGTGGAGACAAAGTGAGCAGGTATGTCAGGGACCAGGAAGCAGGTGTCACCAGCACCCGGACCTGCCCAAGCTTTGCCTGAGCTGCCAGGGTTGGGCTGTGAAAGGTGAGCGCGTGGTGGGTGCAGATTAGACAGGTGGGCCCCCAGCCACCTCTCATCTGGTGCAGTGGGCTGGCAGACGGAGTCGCCCAGAGGCTGCCGCGGCGTGTGTGACCATGGTGGTCAGCGGGCAGCTGAGGAACAGCAGTGAGGACCCATGGGAGCCTGAGCCTCTCTCCGACCAGCCCACTCTGGTCCGTACCTGGCCGACAGCAGGGCTTGCCCTCGCCACAGAGCCATGTCCACGGGGGCATCTCACTCTGGGGCTCAGGGTGCAGCCGCCGACTGTGTTAGGAGGATGACAATACCTTCTTTCTCGTTCGCTTATCTCTTCATCCTACAAACTTCATCTTCCTCAGAGATGGGCGATCAGCGGGTCTGGGGTGGGGACGGCATCCTCAGGGGATAGGCTGGGGTGGAAGTGGCACGTGCCATTGGCAAACAGTGGCCTGGTCATGTCACTGCACTGAAGACTGTGGACCGCAAGCTGGGCAGAGCCACTGTGGGGGTCACACCTGCTGGGCCCCCCGGGGAGTGCCCTGGGTGAGGGAAGAACTGGACTGGGCTGAGGTCCAGGAGTGTCCTGGGCAGGGAGCCTCTGAGCCTGCTGGGCAAGGTCATTCTGTCACTCCTAAGCCACACGGCATTCTATCATGATGGTGGGCTGGGTAGGGGCTGGGGCCCGACGGACCCAGTGATGACCTTAGGCTGGAAGTAGGAGGCGGCAGACCCCCAAGTGACGATGGACAGCCGCTACAGCAGGAGAGCGTGCCGGTCACTGTCCTAGACGCTCACACACAGCAGTCCCCTCAGTGCTGGACGCTGTCCTGGCAGCTCACACACAGCAGTCCCCTCAGTGCCGGTCACTATCCTAGACGGCTCACACACAGCAGTCCCCTCAGTGCCGGTCACTGTCCTAGACGCTCACACACAGCAGTCCCCTCAGTGCCGGACACTGTCCTAGACGCTCACACACAGCAGTCCCCTCAGTGCCGGACACTGTCCTAGACGCTCACACACAGCAGTCCCCTCAG